>JAYDZE010574657.1:0-11600 GCA_034509125.1 Monilaria moniliformis
TTTTATGTTCCAGTTTCAAAAGTTATGGGATTGACCAGAAGTCAACGAAAAGTTATGATTTAAATGACAATTATCCCCTATATTAATTATGGTGACGAAAAGCCCATTTATCTCACCAAAGTCTGGCTCACAACATTAAACGGTTTTTTTTACAATTCCACCTCAATATACCAAAAATAATATATTGTGACAATGAGAAGAAAGATGTATCCTCAATTTTATTTTTTACTTTTCTTTGTTAAAATAGAACTTTTGTGGTATTATTGAGGTGAAGTTGTTGTATTTTTTAGTTGGGATTGTCTTTTTATTAATATTTATAAATTTATGAGTAAAACAACTTCGTTGGATTATGTTTTGTAGATTTTGACGAGATGAATCAGCTTTCTTGATATATATATTGAAATTATATGGCATTATATATACAAGAAATATGTTTATCCAAGAAAAAGAAAACGATGAATCAGCGTGCGGTCTATGTATTTGCAGGAAGCGGTGCATGTGGATATTTGGGCCACTCATGTACTACTTGTGGGCTTGCATGCGTTTAGAGTTTTGTCATTATTCTCTCCTGATTTTCTTGAAATTACACAGAGGCGGATCTAAAACAAAAAAATTGAAAGAGCGAAATAAAATGATAAAAGATTAAATATAATTTTTAATACATTCAAAGCTTTCGTTTGTTCCTACAATACGTCCATCTCTCTCTCTTTTTCTCTCACTCTCAAACAGTCACACTTCTATTTCTCAGTTTCTCTCCTACAGATCCGATCATATGGACATATTGGCGACCATGGTGGTTTTACGGTGACCCTAAGAGAAATTAGCCGCCAGGAGATCGGCAGCCCATTTCCGATCCCTACATCTGCTACTGCCCTTCCTCAAATAATTTTTTTATGTCCATCAATAGAGATTGTGAACTGTCCCAACACATACTTGGTGAAATGATTCATGGATGTTTGGTACTAGGAGCAACATTACATAACACAATTATAAGATTGAATCCTGAACTATTCAGAGTCCCAAAAATGTTCTAAAATTTATCAATAAAAGATCCAATTGCAATTGATATTATATAAAAAATGTCATCACTAACATTTTTTGTTGACCTAATGCAACTTATAGTAGCTAAGTTGTGCAAGAACATCATGAAGAAATTAGAAAGGAGTGTATTTATCGCAAAATTAGCCACTATTTCAACCAAAAAGATTAACAACGATTCAGGTCTTTTGTTGATATTATTAAAAGTTGAAGGTAATTTTAAATATAGGCAAATACTTTAAGATTTAAACTGATAAGTACCATTTAAATAAAATATAATTAATAATTATTCTAAAATCGGTTAAAATTCAGAACACAGATACGAGTCCAAACATTTAATTAGATATCAAAAAGGGAAAAAGACGGCCACTAAAAAATTGTTCTAGCTAACTCTATCTTGATTTGATTAGAAGTAATTTCTTCATTTGAAAGACTTCAAGAAGAAATCCAAGAATTTATTGGGAATCCTACAAGATCGTTTCGTTCTTTTTTCTCTGATAGATGGTCAAAACTTCGTCTGGGTTCAAATCCCGTCTGCGTTCGGTGTGTTGATAAACCCTCACTCAATAGCAATGAATTCTATGTACAAAACTTGCAAGGAAAAAGAAAGAAAGCCGTTTTCACAATATATGCAACGTTCTTACTTTGTCAATACCAGTCCGGCATATGGGACAGATCTTCATTTCTTCCATTATAAGCCTGCAAAAATACAAAAATACATATAAAATATTGTCCCAATAGTTAAGCATATTCCATAAACGAGTCCTAACATATTAAATATAACGACCTTTGGATAATCTAACCGGTGCTAAATTTTATGACATACATTAATATTTTAATATACAATCCTTAATATTCTTGTCATATGTTAGGATGATATTCACGTCCCCAATGCTTGATGTTAAAAGTCTTAGATTCAAATTTACTGTGGCAAGATTTTTAAAATTTAATTTTATAATTATCAAAAAACAAAAAATGAAAAATGATATATGCATAGATGTGTGTACCTCTTGGCGCATGTGTAACATGTAATAGAATGACCACAAGGTATAAACAAGCAATTTCTTTGATCGTCATAACATATCACACATATCTTTCCATCATATAAATCATCTTGCAATGAAGTGTAACTCTTGTCACCATTGGACTTAATGACCTCTTCATTTGTTCCATACGATGAAATGAACCAAGCTTCCACCTTTGAAGACAATAAACCACTCGTCTCACTCGCGCTAGTTCCTCCGCCGTTGTCCCCTTCGCCGGTATCCCACAAGAGTTTCACCATCAACGCAATTACCATCAAGAATACTACTGAAATTCCATCACCAGAAAATAAATAAATAAAAAATATTCGATTATGCACATCGGATAATCAACAAAATGAATCACTACGAGTTAAATTGTGTAAGATTTTATTGTAGTTTATGGCCCAAATATTGGAGTAATTTGTAAAATCTGTCCGAAAATTAAAAATATAAAAAAGTCATGAACTTTCATGAAAATTGTAAAAATTGCACGAACTTTAATAAGTACAAAAAATGTCTTAAACTTTCATGGAAATTATAAACTTACCTGATGTTTAGAAAAACCAAATAATAAAATAAATTACTCCAATTAAGTAGCACTTCTTAGCATTCACATACTAAGAATTACAAACATAGGGGTCTTTGATATAGTAATATTACTAATCAAGATTCTAATACGACAGATCAACGCCACCAATCATCATGATCAGCGTCACTTCCCTTTTAAGTGTAACATCACTAGTAGTTATAGATAGCTTAGAAAAGAAGTTGTAGATATTCATTAATTATAAAACTTTATTTCGCAAAGATAGTTTCATCAGTTTGATCAACACTGACAAGATTGTCAAACCTAATTCATACAATGACAACTTCAGATTATGCAAAGATAAACGAGAATAGAAGATCTCGTGTTGTAACAGTACAAAAATTACCACTTATTGCGATGTAAAACACGACTTCTATAGGAAAGTCCGGACCCTGATCCCCGTCCTACAACACAACCGAAAAGAAAAAAATAAAATAATAAATAATGCAAGTTTAATTATAAGTAAGTATGAATTATCAGTTTCTTGTTTACCTTGAGATGGATCATGTCTCTCTCTCTTCTTCTCCTCTTGAGAGATCTTTTCTATCAAGAAAACGTGATTCCAAATTCTGCAGTTTCTGTGCTGAAATTTTTAAATGCTAAGAGAATTTTATGGGTTTTGGAATTTGGGAATTGAGGAATGAGGGTTAGATCATAGCTCAGGAAAACTGGATGTTGCCACGAAATAATGAATAATCAGTTACTTTGGGAATTTGGAAATACTTATAGAGTTGGTGGAATCTGAAAGTCTTCTTTGTAATTAAAATACTAGTTTTTTTTTTTTTTAATAAGAGTACAATGCTTCAAACCACAGTGGGTGGTGAGCAAAAAGTTCAAATATCAAAATAGAGGTCACCGGAGAATAAGCAAAAAAACAAAGAGACAAAAAAAAGCAGCAGCAAGACAACAAAAGAGCTGAGGGACACCCACGACTAAGCTAAAGAACAAAAGCAGGCAAAAGCAGCAACGCCTAACACCGCACGAGACGACAGATGCAAAATCCTAGAAAAAGATTTGAAATGGAAGGTATATTTTGTTACTAGGGCAGAAGACAAGATTCTTGTGATTTCAAAATTGAAATTGCATGGGGGAGAAAACAATAGTTGTACAAAAGTGAGTTATCTGTTTAGGAATAGGGAAATAGTTTGATTGCAATAAAATTATTATAAGAGGACGTCACGTATATAAATGTATCATCCCCTTTAATAGTTTTCTCCTAACCTAGTTTCTACTTTGTACTACTCAATTGCATTGCTTGCACTCTTTCCTTTAGGGATGTCAATCGCACCAGCCCATCGGGTTTCGGGTCAGCCCTACTTGTGTTACGGGTTAATCGGGTGCGGGCTAATCGGGTTGAAATTTTACTTTGTACTACTCAATTGCATTGCTTGCACTCTTTCCTCATTGATCTAATCATGTCGGGCGTTTTGATGATCAAATTACAATCGAGATATATACCCCACTAACCCTACATTATTGAGATAAGTTTAAATTAAGTTTTAAATTTAGGATATTGTTGTAAATTCGATTCAGTTTTCGAACTATTAGCAAATTAGACCCTTCTATTTGTTTGCTCATATTTGAAATTTATTGTCTATATTTTCCTCGTGTATTGTTAATTTCGTCATTGTACTTCTAGTAGAGTAACTCAACTGAGAGGTCATCGTAGTGGAGCTAGAGCTTTCCTGTAGTATGAATTGCAATTTTGAATATTTGATGAAAAAATTGACAATACAAGAGGACAACCAAAATAATGTTATTTTTGTATATAATCGTACAGATGCGCAAACAAATTCTGTTATACAAATGTGCGAACAAAATCCGTGTAGTCGTGCTCATACACTCAAATTTTTGTGCATCGATCGCGCGATAGGGTGAAGCGGTAGCCGGTATAGTCTTTGATTGAGAAACTTTGGAAATTTATAGATATATAATTTTGTCCTTATCAAATATAATGAAAAAACGTAGTTTGTTATTTTATATTGTTTGAAATCTAAGTTATTTGATGTTCATAAGCGAATAATTCATTTCCCGTTGTAGAAATCTGTGCAGAACCAAAATAGTGCAATTAAACGAGTTATGGGCATAAAACTTGTTAGTATAGAAAGTTAATAACACATAATCCAGATATTGTATAATTATGATTATAGCATAAGTCTCATGATCTTTTTTTTTTCAAAGCTAGCTAGTACCTATTTTTATTCCATTAAATGAAAACTCCAAACAATACAAAAAAGAAATATCCCGTGGAGTATATATTGCAGGGTAGGGTAGGGTAGGGTAGGGTAGTATAGGGTAGGGGGGTCAACTCATGACAAATTACGATACCAAAGCAAAAATAAATAAAATAATGCCTCAGATAGAGAAAAGGGAAGTCTCCGACTGAATTCGGGTGTCTGTATTGCATGAAGCCCAAAGATTAAACCTTGAGCCCAGCCCAAAAACCTTAAGCCAATGTTTTAGTACAAATAAGCCTCAAGAGAAGCCAACCTTTAACTTTCATACTAGGTGTGGTTGACCACTGTGTAAGTGGTCCGCCTCAATTCCGGATAATTTCCAAGCATTCAACCTACCTTTATAAACATAAATTTTTAGCAAAATCCAAACACAACAACAAATTATTCCAAAACACTAGAGCTAGCTCAAACCCGCCGCTCCGGCGTCCAGCGCGGCGCCGCGGGGCTGAAATGCGCCGACACCACCCTCGCGTCGAGCAGCTCCACGATGGGCATGTAGCTCACGCACCTCGGCGCCTTGTACTGATTAATCGACGCGCCTCTCGAGATCGCGTAATCCATCAGCTCCTCAAACGTGCCGCTCCTCACAACCCTAATCTCGAGCGGCCCCACCGAGTTGTCCGCCACCCGGCACTGCCGGTACACCGAGTTCATCGACTCCTCCATAAGGTGGCAGCAGTTAGCTAGAACGTCCCTGCTCGGTGCATCCCCGGACAGCTCCCAGTAGATGACATAGTGCCCGGGGATGGAACTCGTGTCAGCGTAGCTTGTGAACTCCACCACGGCGGCACTGTACTCCTTTAGTAAAGCGGCGGCGTTCTCCACCGCCTTCTGCAGCTCCAGCTCGTCCGTCTTGTCGGCGTCGATGCTGAGGAGCACGTTCTTCCGCCGCACGAACTTGAACTGAGGCGCCGCGTTGTGGTAGCCGGTGACGCGGAGGACGTCGCCGACGCGGTAGCGGCACAGGCCGGAGTAGGTGCTCACCACCAGCTCGTACTCTTTCCCAACCTCCACGTCAGCCAGCTCCACCAGCCGCGGAGGCGAGAGCTGAACCGGTTTTGATGTTTCGTGGGGAATAAACTCGAAGTAGCCCATGTTGGGCATGATGGTATACGACACCTCCGATGGCTTCGTCATCGGCTTTAAGTTGAGGCCGAAGTAGCACTCCGACGAGGCGTACATCGTGCACGCCTGCGGGAGGCCGCCGCTGTAGAAATCGAGCAGCGGGATGTACTGAGCCATGGCGCCGGTGACAATGACGTCTAGATAGATGGTGTTGGGCCAAATTCTAGGGATTATTCTCTCCCAATTTTCCCCCTCACATTCTCTAATAATGAACTCGGCGAGAACCGGGTTCGGCTTGAGAATCTTGGCCATACGTGTCTGGATAGAAAGGTCAGTAATTTTAGGGTTTAAAACCCCGGTCGAGATGTCCTGGGCGAGTTGGCGCCAGTTGAGTGTCAGGAACTTGATGGCCCGGAGCAGACCGGAGGCGAAGACCGCCCCGACACGGAGGACCTCCTCTCGCATGAGGATGCCGCAGAGCATCTGCGCGTACATGCTTTGGAAGGAGTCGGCGCAAAGAATGGCCTCGTCCGGGCTGGTGTAGACGTTGTACGGATCGACTGGCCGGTTCTTGAACTGCTGGCTCTTGTAGTAGCTTGTAAGAACCGGCCGGGCGACCAGGCCGCCCGGGGTTTTGGTTTCGGCTTTGATGAATAGGAAGTAGAGCCCTTTGCCTTTGTCTAAGTTAGGGACATATCTGTGGACCAGATAAAATAAGGTTATGTACTACTTGAAAAGGCTAGGTATAATAGGGGTTTAAATTAATTTTGCATGGCCTTTTTCGAGAAAGAAATTTGCCTTTCTCAAGATTGATACTAACTTGACAATAAAAAGTTGGATTAGGATTTTTCTTACAAGTTCATCACCGGCATCAGAAGGCTGTACAACAGCTGTCGCCGGTCCATTTCTTCTCGAATCGTAGGCATCAGCTTTCTCTCACCGGCTGATGTTCCAGAACTGCATGAAAACACCCGATCTTTAAATTAAATGTTATAATTACCAAAAAAAAAAAGTTTATGTCACATTTAGATACATACTAGTGTTTAATTTCTTTATTTAGGTAGAAATCGTTTTATCTCCTAAATTTGCATAAGATCACGTGTAATCAGCAAAATGCCATCAAATCATGCCATATACGAAAATCACGGATAAATCGAACCTTCAACACACAATCCTGAATTAGTTATAACCATATATAAATGCGGTTTTTCAGGAAATTACTGCAAAATATCCAAAACTCAAAAGAGATGAAAATTATAGAGACAGAGATCTCAAACGCAGCTATGTCGGAACATTTTTACCTAGTAAGAAACTCGGAGATGGGGTAAGAGCAAAGGATAGGGGACCGGTCGCCATTGGCGATGCGCTGGATCTCCGGCTGGAGATCCTCGTACGTCACGACCGGAACCTTCGACTTGAAAGAGTCGCGGTCGGAAGCGCCGCCGAGATTGAAGCGCCCGAGATATTCAGTGTGGGCATTTTGGGTGAGTATCTCTGCCAGCACTCTCTCTTGCACAAGATCCGTATCCTTGGTCATCTCCTCAATAAATTCGAGAGTCTCAGCGAATTTGTCGTTGACCGGCGGGGGAGAGGAGTCAACGGCCATGGTTATATAGAGCTCGAGAATTGGAGAAAAAAATATGAGAAGAATTTTATTTAGTTTTGAATTGTGGGAATGAAGTTGTGTGATTTTTGAGGAGGGGCAAGGGTTGGGTTTTATATAGCAAAGGAAGAAGGAGGGCCCACAAGCCACGTAGGATCGCACACGTGGAAGCCGGACTTTTCTCGTCTTTTGTTTGGATGGGCATTGCTGTTTTCGGACATTTGAAACGTATGTATCCTAGGAAATGTAGAGCAGAGGGGTGGCAGAGTGGGACCACGTGACGCCATCTTGGCGCCGACTGAGGGGACACGAGGGCCCACTCAGTATCCACGTAATCATTTTCCAGCTCGGTCGTTTTTGTCTTGCCTTAATTTTTGTTGGTCAGGGACAATGATAGGCTGCCGGCGATATCGAGTAAATAAAATCCATTACGTGAAAATAACAGCTATTGATCGCTAATATCACAAATTATAGATAAATTTTGAATTTTTCCACAAACTTAAAACTTGATCAAAAATATCATCAACTTTGATCGTGTTCGGTATTTCTCACAATTTTCAATTCCGGCGAAATCGAGTCATACGTGGCATGTCGGATAATCTACGTGGACTAATCGGAAGGAGAGCAATCGAATCAGATGTGGCATGTTAATTCAAATAGTTGCTAATATCACAAACTATGGTCTAATCTTGGATTTTCCCACGAACTTAAAATTTGATCGTAAATATCATGTTAATTTGATCATAAATTTTGATCGTAAAATTTGATCGTAAAACTTCCCACCTTAGATATTAACTGTACTATCGCTAGATCAATACACACTGAAACGCATATGAATAACTTGTCTATTAATCGATTAATTTCTTTTTATACCAAATAATACATTTATTAAAATTTTATGTTTCCCTCTAAAATTGTTGTAGATTGTGTGTCTATCATCACCCTATATATATATATATATATATCCACGTTGCATTACCGAATTGGATGACATAAATATTGCGAATCAATTCCACTCGCAAAATGTCACATATACACGATAATTAATTAGTTTAAGTGGAGAAATTTTTTATAGTGTGTATAATATTCATCCCATCAGTTTCATATTAGATTTATATATCAAATAAAAATCCATATGATTTTCCGTGATCATGATGTTCGTATATGTTTAATAGATGGTTAAATGGAATTGCTACATAATTACAGTTGGTATGTATAAATAATTTGGGGATAGAATTGTGAAGCAATCACGTGGACATCAGGGGCAAATCTGTCATTTCGGAGGCAGCTAGAATTTGTGTGTTTGTAGGTACACTATTTGTCAAGATATGATACGGATTTTTTTTTTTTTTTTAAATTCCTATATCTATGTTGGATAGGTTTTTGCATTATACAAAGCTAAGTGGTGGTTACAATCACGAATTCCATAGTTTCAATCGCCTAATTATTTGAATTAATCATGCTTCTCTCCACGTATTTGGGTCACAAGATGTTTCGATTATATTATTATATTTGTGTTAGAAAAAGTGAAATATAATTACCCTTGATAAATGCTTATTGATAAGGGAAAAGATAAATGTATATAAATTGTACATACATAATATCATTAAATTTTAAATTGAATTGAATCAGTTTTATTTAAACTGATTTTATTATTAATTATTTTTTACTAAATTACTCCTATTATAATTTCAAAGATATGATTGAAAAATTGATTTAATAGATCCTCCAAACAGAGCCATAAAATTTATTTGGAGATAAATATATAGATATTCAATTGAAAAAATAATCTTTTCCTAAATCTTCAGATATCTAATTTGGAAAAGTTAATTTTTTCTAAATTATTGTAGACGGATAAATATGTAATATATAAATATATTTTAAATTAATTAATATTTATAAATTGATTTAAATATAAAATATCTAAAAAGCTCAATTATATATGTACAATTTGTGTACATTTATCCTACTCGATTGATAAATATTTAATTATTTTGAATTTTTGACTTCAAGTTTCACTAGACGGACATGAATTTGTTGGGAAAATATAATCTTACTTGGTATGTTTGTGAATTAAAGAAAACATAGGCAGGAATAAAGTTTAATTGGACGACACATATTTTTAATTTATCAAATCCTTCATTATTATTCATTTAGGGATTGTTTGGCTCATATGTTAAAGCATGTTATGATAAGTAAACTAGAGTTATTCATCTGTTTGGTATCAAAGATACAAAAAGTGCAGCTCGTGTTAAAATAACCGATCTGCCTCGATTTGTGCGCTACTCACTATTTTGGCATGATTTGAATGGTTAGTGTAACCCATAAAAATGATGAGATATTTAATCATACCTTCTATAATAATATGGGTAATCCTAATTTATCTATGAAATGACCCATTGAAGATATACAAATCTTAGGTCAAAGTTCTTACAACACTGGAGGTGTTGTCCACTAGTCATTAGGCACTAATTTATATCAGGGTGTAATTCCAGTGGAAACTTTTTGCGACGTCTTCACCTATAAATTAAGTTTCTTCATACGTATAATAATGCTTTTTTACAATAATATATATTTGTTATATATTACAAAAATACTTCATTCTGCGATAATTGTGCAATTATATTTATTGATAGTTTTAGATGTACTTGTATATATTCTATCACAATAGGAGGTATGAACTCAAAGCCCACCCCACCTCCACCCCTAGGGGTGAGTAAAATACCCGAAATTCGAATATTTAAACCGAATCAAACTGAAATTTAAAATTTGGTCCGGTTTTTTTCGGATTTCGGTTCGGTTCGGTTTTGATTTTTCACAAATTTCGATTTTTCGATTCGGTTCGGATATACTATAAACCGAAAAAAATCGAAAAAATGAATTTATATATATATATATATATATTAATATAATAATAACTAAATATATGTATATATATATTTAATATATGCATATATTTATATTTTTTTACATATATATACATACAATTTTTTGGATTTTTGGATTTTCGGTTTTTCATTTTTTTTCGATTTTTCGAATAATTTTATAATATTTCGATTTTTTCGATTCGGTTCGGTTTTCATAATTCGGATTTCGGTTTTTCGGGTAATTCGGTTCGTTTCGGTTTTAATTTTTTAAAAATTTTGATTTTTCGGTTCGGTTCGGTTTGGGCAAAAAACCGAACCGAAAACCGAATGCTCACCCCTAATATACTGTAATCCTGATGTATTTTTCGGCATGCTTATTGTTGTGTGTGTATGACTCTTTTGAGTGGACACGAGAGTTCCGGTGAGCTTCGTGTAGAAAGTGTTGTATCTTGTTGTATCTTGTTTTCCTTCAATAAAATCCTGGCGATTTCCGATCAACTGATATCACCATATTTATCCACCATCGACAACTTTCAACAGCAATATGACATAACAAACAATTCTTATGATCAAATCAAGCTGCAGAACACAGAGGGCACCATCCAAAAAACACAACAACCTCAACAAGTTGTCTAGACGAGAGGAAATAATATGAAAGAGATTAGAGGGGCTACCTAAGTTCATGGCAAATAGTTACGTCCGTGGTAACGGCGAAATTCTTGTTATGGGGGTATAAGATATAAGTTCCCAATATGAGAATTTTTTTTTTTAACTTCCGAAAGTGGGCAAAACACTTGATTATCAAGCGTTTATGTTTAAGTTAGACGCTTGATAAACAAGCGTCTGGGTGGACGCTTGATTATCAAGCGTCTGGGTGGACGCTTGTTTATCAAGCGTTTGGCTGGACGCTTGTTTATCTTGCGTCTGGCTGGACGCTTGATTATCTTGCGTCTGGCCCTGAGGGTTTATTCAGCGGCAGAATGCGCATTTTTCCTCACAATCAACATAGCAAATCCTCTAAAATTCGCTTCAATTCATTCGAAATCCTTCGTGCACGCCGGAACTTTGATTGCCCATCTATAGGTATGTTCTATTACATGTTTTATTATGTTTTTTATGCATTATTATTATATGTTTTGATTAGTTTGAATAGATTTAGGGTTTAGTTGGATATTGATA
>JAYDZE010574668.1:0-11600 GCA_034509125.1 Monilaria moniliformis
CGTGTCACTAACAGTTTCGTGTCCTTATCGTGTTGTTAGCGTGTCGTGTCAACACGAATAGGTTCGTGTCGTTAACAAATTCGTATCGTGTGCGGGTCGTGTTCGGGTTTGAATGTAGCAGGTCAGGTTCTTGTTCGGATTGAGAGTTTTCTTAACAGGTCGTGTTCGGGTTTAACCTTATCGGGTTGGGTCGTCATCAGATCGACCCGATAACAACCCAATCCGCACGATTTGCCAGCGCTATACTAAATTGTAAGATAAATATCATGCCAGTCACTATCAATATGGGCTTGCAAGCTCATGCTTAAAATAGTCAAAATCAAACATTATTATATACAATATCTATAAGGACGAGGACCCATTATTATTCTATAAAAAAATAAAACATCTACTTTATAAACTATTCCAAAATAAAAATACATTGAAAATACAAGAAGATGATTTTTTGTTTATAGTATAAAAACTTATCTACTTTATAGACATGCACTATACAAAATCATAAATTCGATATTTATTAACATGATGAATAGCTCTAACTTTTTAAATAAAATAATTAATTAATTAGACCAAAATGGTACGTGAGATATCCCCACCATGTGAGCTTCATGCCACATCCCTTTTTTAGCATAACTTGTCTTGGCGTGAACTTTATTTTTTTATTTAATTTATATAAATATTAATATTCCAGATTTCTTGGTTTTAAAGCTTAAATATACGTTGTGATGTGAAGCATTCAAATGGGGTTCTTTTTTCTTTGTTTTAACATTTGGTATAGAGAGAAGAATTCTGTTGAGAAAATTGATTAATTAAGTAAGAGAGAATTGATTCTTATATTTCATTATAATATGTCAATATATGTAGTTGTAAATAAAATAGAGAATTGAATTAGTAAACGTGAGTAAGAAGATGAAATATGAACAAATTCCTTATTAGTGACATGAATTTTGTGATATCAAGAAAATGGGTGATAAAAATTGTTACATCTTTAATTAGGTGTAATAATACTTAATTTCGTGATATCAATTTTGTGACACACATAATAGTTACCTATCACAAGATGCTATAATTTTAATTAATCAAAATTTTAATGTGATAATTCTTCTGAAAATTACGTCATTATTAGAATATAATGTTATAGTAAAGTTATTTATTTATTTATTTAGAAGAGAAATATTAATTTGCAATGGCCCATATGTATATACGGTTGTTAAGTCAATTTAAACCTAAACTACAAAGGTGTAAGGACTCATCTGCAAAGCACCTGACCCCATCTACCTGTCCTATACAGTTTGGAGACATGCATGGTTTCCAGATTTTATTTTATAGAATAATATAGCAGTTGCTTTGGAAATCTACTTTATTTTCTGTGGAATCATTTGAAATCTTTCTTTGGTATGTAGCTCTTCTCTTCTGGGTTCAAATTACAATTTCTTTTCATATTTCCGATTTTGAACAAATATGATTTTCAACAACAAAATAAAAAAGATCCAAATATTATGATCTTTTAGCTTTCTAATGCATCAACTACAGAAGTTTTCCCCAGTTTTCACTAATTACCACTTTCTCTTTAACCACATGCATCATGCATGGGACAAAACTTTATGATCAATTATATTTATAAGTAAATAAATAATCTCTTCTTATTTAAGGATTGTTATGTGTTGATTTTTTGCTTTATATTGGTGACGGGAATAAGTAGCGCTATTCGTAAAAATATAAATTAATTATAATATTTTTTCATTTATGAATTTTGATGGATTATAGGTAGGAATTCTTATGCTAAATATCAAATCCCAATTTCCTGACTAGTGTGCACGCTTTTACATGTTGCGATATCCCTTGAAACGAGTTAAATACATGTAGATATATTAGTTATTTATCTATATTATATGTATAAATTGTATGAAAACATATCTCTTATATTATCAATACAATATTCCTACTACTATAATTAATTTCTGAAACTCTGGTGTTTAACATTATTGTCTCAATTTTTTATAATTTTATTATAGATGTCGTACGTTAATAACTTGGAACTATAATATTATATTAAGTTGGAAAAATAAAATAAAGACTAATTAAGCGCATAAGAAATATTGTGGAATGTGCTTTTAAATATAATTTGTAAGGGTAATGCGGGCTTTGTGGCCTGTCCCTCTAGAACATGCCACATGGGACGCGTTGGGGTGCAGTGGGACGGGCGTCCTTTGACAGAGGGAAAGTTGGCGAGCTTCCGTCCTACTGACAGAGGGAAAGCGTTTCTGGCGAGGCGTTCGCCAACGTTTTTTTATTAATTTTCTATTTTATTACTTTCAATATATTATAATTTGTGTTGATTTATTATAAAAGTACAATCTAGTCCAGCGAAGGTGGCCATGTGGACGACATTTAAGTAAAAAAAGTATAATGTAATTTATTAAAGTGATATTTGATTATTTTTTTGAGGTAAAGTGTATTTGATAAGAAATGAATATCTTGTTTATTGTTGTAGGTTAACCCATAGCTTTTGAACGAGATAAGACAAACAGATCATTACTTTTGGACAAGATAAGACAAGACAACCCATAGTTTGTTTATTTTATATTTCAATGTAGAATTATTAATTTAATATACTGTAAATAAAATATATTGATTAAATAATGCAATAAATGAATAGACAGAATTTTGTCATGAATTTATTTTGAAGTGGCAATGTGCATGTCAGCTCATGAAGATTTTAATTATGTGAAAAAAGATATATTTGAACATTTTTCCCAAAATCTATCAATATATATTCACGGATTAAGTATTATATATGAGGTGAATGGAGTATGAATTATTCAAAAGGAAAAGAACAAAAAGAAAAAAAGTATAGCTAGAAAGTTGGTGGTAGGTGGTGGTCCGGTGGATAAAGAAACGTGGCAGCCTTGTATCACACGATCTTCGTACCCGACCGCAAGGAAAAGTTTTTATACTAAAAAGTTTCTATATGCTCACTAACAGTGCTGCCGACCCCATGACTAATTTTCTTTTAGTGTCGTCGTAAAATTATTATGGTCGCCTCTGCATTTGGATGACTGGATTTGTAGAAGAGAAATTGAGAAAGTGAATGTGACTATGTGAGAGTGAGAGAAAGAAAGAGTGATGAACGAGTCGTGAAAAGAAACGAAAATTTTGAATGTATAAAACATTATATTTAATTTTTTTATCATTTTCTATTTTTTGATTCTGGATCTACCACCGATCACTAAGATTTAATACTAGTATTTTCGATATTAAATTTACTTTTCGGTATAAACTCATACATTTTTCATTGCTTATTGGTTCGGTGGAATTCATATACAAGTTTGAGCCACTCTTGATCTTGCACGTGACTTTATCAAAATTGATAAGACAATTACATGACAAATAAAAAATAATTGTATAACAAATTTTAATGCTCCAAACGACGTGAATTTGATTATTGAAAATTCAAAAAATGGAAACATTGTATCTCTTGACTACCAACACCGTAAGTAAATGGGAGATGAGATACTACTTTCTGGACTAGCTAGGGTTATGCTCTCCATGGTTCAAATATATTCACTAATTTCGCTTCCAGAAGACGATGGCGTTATTGTATGAATTTAATTATCAATGATCAAAACTACAGCAATTTGATTATTGGATTAATTATGGTATTACTCCTTACTAGGATACCATGTCAACTTAATTATGATAAATACAAGAATATTAACAAAGATGGCACACGCACACCCCAGCCCGCCCCCCCTAAAATCCCCCCGACTTTCCTCTCAACTTCTCTCTCCCACAAAAAATCATGTCGACAAACCTAAACTTGAAGATCAAATCGCCGGAGCCGACCCCGCCTGAAAATCACCTATTCAAAAACTTCAACTCCCTCTACGAGAGCTTCCCCACCCCCGACATCGCCATCGCATTCGCCTCTCGCCGCTTCTTCTTCTCCTCCCCGGGGCGGTCCAACTCCATCATCGACTCCTCATCCTCGTCCTCCTCCATCGCATCCACGTCTTCACTCAACAGCGAGACCGCCGTGGCCGTCCCCACGTACTCCCCGGACCCCTTCGCCGATTTCCGGCGTTCCATGCAGGAGATGGTGGAGGCGCGTGGCTTTCACGACGTGCAGGAGAGTTGGGATTACCTGCATGAGCTCCTCACCTGCTACCTCTCCCTCAACCCCAAGACCACCCACAAATTCATCATCGGAGCCTTCGCCGACCTCCTCGTCGCTCTCATCGCCTCCGCGCCGGATAATTCTCGCCGGAATATCCCATTTTCTGGCGGAAAGCGCAAGATTTCGCGGCAGTTTCTTTAAGAAGCTAAAGCTGATCGATGCCAATTTTACTCATTATTTTTAGAAGATAAAAACGGTATTTTACTATGTAAATGTGAAACACTTTATTATTTATTATCTCTTGGGATGTATCATCAATCGCCTTATCTATTAATTTTGTTTCTTAACAATAAGTCCATCTTCAAATTAATATACAAGTATTCATTATGCTTACCAGCTTTTTATTGCAAAAATCTGGTGGCCCAGAAAAAGCAATCAACCTTAATTTTTTTGGGTTCGAAAATTTGATCTGTCAACATATAATTGCTAAAGCAACCATCCAGAAAAAAGCTTTGTCTATTTTACTGGTAAACTGCATCGAATTAATTCCTATCTGCTTACCTTAATTAGTTTTAAATTTTCTGGTGCTCCCTTTCCCTTATATATAATTATAGAATTACACATAACTCCTAATATGCATGCTAAAATGAAATACGAGATACGAACTACACCAATTAAAATGTAATTATAAACTAACTAGTTTTTAAAATGGAATCGTACTTGATCTATCAACATCTGTATCTTGAAAATCATGTTAGTGGTCCCTGTTATGGTCCGACCAATGACCTAACATGTTACTATTAAATTTAATTATTTTTTCAATAAATGAATAGTAGGAAATAAGTTTCCATTTACTAATTGAAGATGTAATAAGTACAAAAAGCTATTTGGTGTTGTTGCAATAAAAAATAGTGCTAGGATTACGAACTTAATTAGATACATATGGTTACCTCCTACCAATAATTTTATTTATAATAATGACAATGACAAATATTACTATATATATATATATTATACATGTGGTATCATTTATGCATTGATTTCGAGCTGATCATGTGGTTCCTTTATGATCAGAAAGTACACGTTTTTTTGGCATGTCACTCGTAGAATCCTCTATTTATTTCGTTTTTGAATTTAATTGGAAACTAATCATATATAATTGGTTAGTCCTCTATAAAGATTAATTAAATGATGATGAAGCAAAGTGGCCCCATGTCCTTTCAATGAAAACAAAAGCATGTGGGCTCTTCTTTATCAGTGAAAATATTTTGTCTCATTAAACAAGAAAATAAATATTAATTGACCTAAAAACAAGTCCTATTTTGAAAAGAAATCAGATTCAATTAAAATCCTAAAAGAAAATGAAATAAAATATTAATTGAATTATTAAAAGGCCCGAAAATTGCCTAAAGCGAGGAATTTGGGCCTGGAAGCCTATGCATCACAGCAAAGCAATGCATTTTCCGATGTCTCTCTGTTTTGCTTCCTGAAACATCTTATAATAGTGATTGTGAGCCCAACATCATAAACAATGCCTATTCCCGATCATGCCGAAGATTGTCCTTTGCTCGTTTCTTAGCGATCAAATATGCATCAACTACTTGTCCTATGTTACACGAACCCCCAACTGTATGTGTGTCTCACTGTGTGGGTGTGGGTGTATATATATAATAAATAGTATATTAGAGATTTTCACTGCTGCGGCATCTTATACAATGGAAAAGGTGTCATAGCTTGATTGGATGCAGAATCTTGGTGAAATGACAAAATTAGTACTTAGATTTGGATTCAAACGAACTATAATTAATCGTTTAAAAAAATAGGCCCCAAAGACGGACAAAATCATGTGTCCCCCCCCATCCCCACCCCACCCCCCGCTCCTTTTGCTTCGCTGCTGTCTGAAATCAAATTATTAAGAATCAATTGTTTTATTCTTCGAAAAAGTATTATGTGACTTGGGATAAGTCGCTGTCAGTATTGAAGATTCTGTGTTTTCATGTTAAATGAAGGGTGTACTTACAAGTTGGTCGCGGTGTGTGTACCACATCTAATTTTCAACTGAGTAATTTATTTTCTACAAAATTAATTATGTTTTTCCAGTTAAGACTTATAGCATGTGGTCTTCTCTATTTATTATTACAGGTGGGATACTCGACAACTAGCACCAAGATTCAAAGATATTATTTGTTATAACCATGTTTTTTAACATATGTTTTTTAACATAAAGGGAAATCGTTTAATGTTACATGATGAGGATAATTATCACATCAAAGTATTCAATACACAAATTATATATAATTGCGTTGATAAAATATGTAACATGTCAGATAATCAAGCGGGTATGTTTGGATCAAATATGAGGATGGTTTCGTTGATCCACTTATTCATGTCTTTGGGCCTGAGAAATCTACAGTGGATGCACCAAATGGTTAGTTATAGAGCTATCCGAATGAGCTTGGACATGAGTCAGATTCGGCCTGATAGAATTTCAGGCCACTCTACATTTGGGCCCAGTAAGGGATTGGTACCTCTGCATTTAGAAAGGTCAGATTCTAAAGTAAGCAAGTGAAAATCTGAATGTTTGCAATAATTAGATCACTATACTTTCATTAGCAAAAAAGCAGGCTTACTTACAAATTGCATACACGAATTTTGTAGAAGTCACTTGAGTTTATGAAATCAGATCATTCCTTCTGTTATATACAAATACAATGACCTAATTTCAACTTGAACAGCTACTACACAATCACCTAATTTTGAGACAAATATAATATGCAAAAACCATTTTAATTAATAATAAAAGTAGAGAAAGTTAAAATAAAATAAAATAAAAACAGCATAAGAACATTGCTCTTTTTATATAATATTTCATTTTGGGCCTTGCCGAAATTTTGAGAGGCTGGGTTTGTAAACTCCACCAACTTATCTCTACCTCAAACCTTTCTTACTATAAATCATTAAGAATAAATGATAATCGATAGCCTCAATTGCGAGACCCAAATGTTTCGGAAAATAATCTGGAGAAAAACCATTTAAAAACAAAGCTTGCTTAGGTTTAATCTCATGTGGTTTGCAGAGTTACTTCAAACATAACATCCATGGATATCAAACACAACGCCAACTCTAATGATGAAATAACATAATCACCAAGTCCACTTGTAAATATTTAATTGGAGAATTTTAGGAAGACACTGCAAAATAATACTGTAATCAACTTTATACCAGGACATAAATAATAAAAATACCTACAAGTAGTTCAATTAGATCCAACCAAATGACACTTTCGCAAAATGCAAAATAAATTACTTTTGAAAAATAGAAAATTAAAGAAACAAAGAAACACAAAACTACAAGTTCCTTACCAAATTTACTGAGTCTTAAAAACCATGATCAAAATTAATATTGGAAGACAAACTTGGAATCCAAAACAAAGATAGAGGAGCCGGTTCATGTAAATCTCTTGGAAGCCTAAAACGAAACAAAATAGTATCCATAGCAATGAGATAGATGAAATGATAACGCTCATCGCTTCTTTGAGACACCGACTGTCTTTCCCCTACGACCAGTGGTCTTGGTGTGCTGTCCACGCACGCGAAGGCCCCAGTAGTGACGGAGACCACGATGGTTTCTGAAAGTAGCACACTCAAAAGCAATTAGATATAAGCAAGAGTTAGATATAAACAAAGAGATATCAAGTCTAGAATCACACCTGATCTTCTTTAATCGCTCAAGATCATCCCTGAGCTTCATGTCCAGAGCGTTGGACGTCACCTGGGAAAACTTGCCATCCTTGTAATCCTTCTTCCTGTTCAAAAACCAGTCAGGGATCTTGAACTGACGGGGGTTCGCCACAATAACCATCAAGCTGTCAATTTCAGCAGCAGAGAGTTCACCAGCCCTGCAAAAGAGAGAATAATAGTTCGGATTACTTGCAACTTGAACCACAACATGAAGTAGACAAAAAATTGTAGACACACCAAGCATTCCAACAAAAACAATACTTAAATAAACAGACAACAAAGTACAGTAGAATGTAGAAAGTCTAAGACCACTTGCTTAGTCTTATAGAAGTAAGAAAATTGATTTAAACTTAGCTAAATCTGATTGTGAAAATCTTCAAGTTTTAAGGTAAATATGAGTCAACCCCCATCCCTGAGCAAGTGGAATATCTATAGTTCCAATAGATTAAAAATTTAGAAGTTCTAAAAAATATATGGGAATAAGTTTTCAACATCCATAGCACTGTTCTAGGTATTAAAGATACAAAATTTAGAGACTAGAAGACGTGTGGAATCATAACTATCTATAATCAATTAGCAGAAAACGAAATCAAAATGCCTAAACCCTTTGTGCTGAAAACTAAACATCAACAGACGTAGAATTTTATGCAGACATAAGAAAAAGAATACAAATCAAAGATCTTATCATTTGTTTATTCTCATTTAATAGTAAATAGATTCACATATCGTCAAGGCAAGAGATGGCCAAACTGGCAATAGACAGCTTAAAAATTGAACAAGTTCAAATGTAAATCTGGCCTGTAGAACTACAACTATATAAAGGTATCAAATTAGCATAACTAGTACTATCATCAATTCATCATTGACGCATTTAAATTATCTCCACATCAAACATAATAATTAGTCGCAACACCAAATCTATCATTAATTCCTTCAGCAATGCGATTAATGAAAAGGTAAGATAAATCCGAAAAAAAGCAACTGGAATAGCACATAATTATATTATCATTGCGTGAAAAACTAACATTGAAAATCAAGTCCTTAATTCTACCTAACCTAAGAGAAACACGTGTCAAGCTAACAGAAAGACCTCCCATAAGCACGAACACCGGAACACTGAGAGTTAGCAAATTATATAGAGAGAGAAAGCCAAACCTCTTATTCATATCAACATCGGCTTTCTTGCAGACGATGTTGGCGAAACGGCGACCAATACCCTTGATCGAGGTCATGGCGAACATAATCTTCTGCTTCCCGTCAACGTTCGTGTTCTGCACACGCAGAATGTGCTGGAAATCTTCATTTGCTACAAGAGACTGCAGCTCGAAAATCCCCAAATTAATTACAAATCAAAATGATTAGACAATTGACAGAAAAACGATAACAGCGAATCACGCCGAGGACACACCATTTTTCGGATTTGGAATCGAGCAGCTGCGGTATTTGACGTCTTCGACGGCTGCTCTCCGCGATGAGTGAGTTTGAGAGAACAGAAACCCTAAAACGTTTTAAATTTATAACTGGTTGAACTGGCAGAATTTGCACTCTAGCCCCCATAATTAGAGTAAACTGCATTTAGAGGCAGTCACTCTTCCAATATTTCTTTTGGGGCAGTGGGAGGAAGGGAGATAATAGTCAATAGACATTAAAACATTCTTTTCTTTTTTTCTTCTTATTAAATACTAGTATCTTACAATAAGTTGGACTTCAAAAATCGCTATATATTATTGTTTATTTCGTTTGAGGATGAATAAATAGATTATGAAATAAGATATGAATTTGTATTTGTGTGACTTGTTGAACTCGAAATTATTAATAGATTATTTGTTGAACTTGTTTA
Organism: Monilaria moniliformis; assembly: GCA_034509125.1. Taxonomy (NCBI): domain Eukaryota; kingdom Viridiplantae; phylum Streptophyta; class Magnoliopsida; order Caryophyllales; family Aizoaceae; genus Monilaria; species Monilaria moniliformis. The sequence goes on from JAYDZE010574668.1 coordinate 9,695, forward strand.
AGGTCTAAACCTTCAAATCTCACTATCTCATTTCCCAACTTTAAAATAAATAAATAACTGTTGACCATAATTTATGAATATGTTAAGGAAAACATTTTTTATCCGAAATATTTGAGAACCCATGTAAAAGCCAAAGTTTTAATTAGATGACTAAAGCCAAAGTTAATATTTATAGATTCATTTGACTCGATTTCAGTTGATGTAAATCACTAAATCCCGATGACTCTTTTATTTAGGTTGCTCTTGTACCATCTACATTACTTCTTCTCTCTTTTGTCTTCTTCCAGTTTTTCCGCATTCAAAAACATCATACGGCACCGGCTCCTTCTAACTTTCATCATTGTCCGGCAACAACACACACAATTGTCATACTGAAAAAATACAAAAGATATTGATATTTCGACATAACGTAAATTTCGGTGCGCTATAATATCGTACCCGAAGATTATGATACGATAACGATAAGAATTTCAATATACCACGGTATACCGAAAATTCGGTATATACTGAAATGTACGATATATACCGATAAAATGTCAAACGGTATATATATAATAATAATAATAATAATAATAATAATAATTATTTATAACATTATACAATTTCAGTACGAAACGGTATTTCGGTATGCCGTAATTCACGGTATCGGAATTCGGTACGACATACCGAAAATACGGTACTGTAATGGTATTTAAAATTCTCTATGCCGAAATTTCGGTATTACCGAAAAGTTCGATGTTGTAACAGTATGGTAGTTACTCATACCGACATTTTTGGTACGGTATACGATATGACAGTTTTAGTACGGTAATACCATACCGACCCACCCCTAGTCGTTGCCCCATTCCCCGGCCACTGCCACCGCCTTCATATTTGAGTTAATCTCCAAACTTTACCAAAATTTGTCGTCTCTTATGATTACTAAATAATGACATAGAATTAAGATTTTAAACTATCATATTTTTAACTTTTCAATTATAATATGAGTATTTATAGGAATGTCAATTTATCCCAAAATCGATAGGTTAGCCCGAATAGACAAGTAAAAAGAAGTGCTAGAGTCGAAATATTTTAAGCCGAAAAAAGCCTAAGATTGATAGGATTGTTCCGGAAACCGAATGGATTGACGTGATTAATTAAAATAATTCTTAGTACTTTCTTATCAAGAATCATATTTTGTTTTTTTTTCTGTTAAGCTATAAGATTTTGGTGTTTGAAAAAATGCATTTGATTTTCTATAACCCCTAATAAAATAGAAATTTGACATAAACATTGAAAAAAAATAATCATCTATATTAAATGTTGGTCAAATCACTACTTTTATTTATTAGCTATTATAAAAGTTCATGTTGAAATGACATTTCTTTTGTATCTAATACGAATAATTGAATATTTTGATTTAAAAAACATGATCTAATTTTATTACAAGAAAATGGTTATCAAGAAAATTAATAGACTTTTTTTTTCATAAATATCTAAACCAACTAGATAGTCTGAAATTGGATATCTTAGAATTAGAGTTGAAATAAAAAGAATTTGATTGACCCGAACCAAAATAACCCCAAATCAAATGGACCGACTGAAAATTAAATGAATTGACTTAATTGACATACTAAGTATCTAGTATCAAAAATGTGATATATATATATATACGGATTAGTTAAAATAAAAATACATAAAAAGTTACTAAATTTACTATTAATTTAACTTCACTAAAAAATATAAAAAAAAATTTGCCTTTGGAATTCGAACCAAAAATAAAATAAGAAGAATTCTCATTAAAACCACTCCTTAAATCAATTAAAAGACACCTCATATATATATATATATATATATATATATATTGATGTATTCAAATCCGAACACTTCATTATTGTTAAACAAAGAACAAGTTGGAGCCGTGAGA
>JAYDZE010574679.1:0-11600 GCA_034509125.1 Monilaria moniliformis
AACTTCCTAATTAAAAGGGATTTGATATATTTCTAATCTTATCCACAAATATTGGGATTTATCTATCTTTCCAACAATAATATGATATAATATATGTACATATATATAGAGACGACCTCGTCTTATTTCTGCTGCTCATCATCAACGCCAACATCCTCTCTCATTTTCTTGGATGATTTCTCTCTCTTCCACGCGATCATTCGATTCTGAGGGTTTTTCATCAACTGAAGCTTCTCTCTTCTGATTGATCCCTTGATTTCCTGCTACAGATTCACTTGATATCTTATAAGGCCTTTGAATTTGGGTTCGGAATGTTCCAAAGAAAAGATTAAATGACTAAATGACAATTTTATAATTATGCAGAAATTTTGGTTATTTTTTATTTATTTTTACTTTCTTATTTAATAAAGAATAGTTTCAAATTTTTACTATAAAAATAATATAAAAACATAGCCACCAGACCGTCGCTTAATTAGGCTTCTCTGAAGTGCCAAAACGCAACCACCAAACACAAATCAAATAATTGGGGAATTTTTTTGGTAATACATAAATATATATCTTACTAAATCACTTTTTTTTTTTTACAAAAATATATATTTATTTGCAACAAAAATATCGTATCATGTCGTTTTCGTGTACAATCACATATTCGGTGTAGCCAAATATACAGCAACATGTGTGCGGCTATCAAACACTCGAAATTCATCATTTGCTTCTTACGTCAATTTTTCTGTCTCGTCCAATAAATTTAATAATATGTCCCATTTTCGACAATGATGTACTAATAATTTACTATAAGTTAATTTGAGGATTTTACATTAATAACCAATCATGCCATTCCAGCAAAACTTAATGTTCTCCGACATCGGAAAAGTCACAAAAGTGGCAATTATTTATAAGACTTATTTCTAAAATTTTATAATTACAATTCATAATTATCTTTTTTTTCATCAATAAACTACAACGTACGGTTCATCGATAAAACAAGATCGGTAACTAACCATATAAATTTTCATACACATGTATGTACGTACTTGTGTGGATAATGGAATTTCTATATATCTAATGCAATTTTCTAAATACCAGCATATATACTTTTAAAAAAATATTAGTTATTTCATGCATAAATACAAAATGCCACTACGTGACTGGTATACGCTATTGAACGTAGATTTTGAAATACAATACAATTTTGTAACAATTTTCCGTCTGGATATTGAAGACACTCTCTTTCAGCATTTAATAAACATGTACGTTTAACACTTGAAGAATCGAACTGTTTAGACGAAATATATAGATCCAAATCAAAATGTTAGTTAATAGTATTACTTTCTTAAAATAATCATAATATTAGCAACTGCAAAAGTATAACATAATATTTTTTTATGTATGCAGGTTTGTGTCTTTGTGATACATCTCATGCGAATTTCCACCCAAATATTATTGTGCGAAATGGGCAAAACCTTTTTGGTTTTGGTCATTTGTTTAACGGAATTATCAACTATTTATTAATCCAACATATTTCCGGTTCACACCAATAAAAATAAAATGTGAAAAAATACTTTGAAATCGACATATTTCGAGGCAGAATTTTATTTTCATTTTCATGGCGCGCCATGTGCACATGTAAAATACAATAAATTGATTACAAGTTCTGTTTATAAATAAATTTGAATTTTAACACATTTAAAAAAAACAGAGACGTGATTATTGAAATGAAAGAATGAGGAATACTTACACTTTATTTGAGCATCAGCAACGCGGGAGGGGATGCTCGCAACGAAGGAAAAAGGCGCGGGACAGCCCGCCGCGAGCCTCTTCTCTCGCAGCCAATGAGAGGCGTGTGCATTACGTCCACTCGCTGGACCTGCGAGTGGGCGTCAACATAACAGCCATTATTTTATTTTATTTTTTAATTCGAAAAAATTGTATTTAAAAAAATTTCTTTTCGCAACGGCTATAACCCTTTTTTTAATCATCCAAACCCCTTCTATCCCCCCTATAAATATCCCTCTTCCCTCATTCCATTTTTCATACTATTTCTATCTACTTTCTCTCTCAATTTCTTCTTCTTCTTCTTTACACACATTAATTTTTCGAAAGCCACCATGTTCGGCGACGACAACCAAAACCAATGGCAAGATTGGTTCCTTCGTGAGGGCTACAGTCCAAACACTACCCGTGTTTCGCCCATTCGTCAATGCATCTCATGTCGACGCTCCAAGGGGCATACGCTCACGAGCTCCCCAAACACTACCCGTGTTCTAGCCGAGTTGGGCCTGCCCGATTAGAACGAAGGCGACCAAGAAAAAGGGGAAAGGACCGGGCTTCGAGCAGTGCGCATCCACCACCGCTAGACCCAGACAAGCTGAGGGAGGCAAACAGAGGCGTCATGTACAACGTGCTTATAAAAGCATTTAGCAAAGACACGAGTACTATGACGCCTCAATAATTGGAGGTGCATTGGAGAATGATCAACAATCTCCGAAAGGATTGGGCATGCTACCGTAAGACTTTAGTGTAAATCTGTTTTTAATTATGTAATATTGGAATTTTAATTATGTAATTATTTTTTAAATCATGGAATCTTAGAATTTTAATTATGTAGTTTTCAATTTTTAATTATATAATATTATGGTTTTATTATATAAATTTTCTTATGTTAATGAAATTCACATTATTTGCTAAATCGAAAATTCCATTTAATTAGAGTATGTAATAAATATGAGAAATAAAAAATGAATAAAAATTTAAAAGATAGAATCCATGAATATTTAAAGAAAATGGATGGTGAAGGGATAGGGATATATGTGATGTCTTTTAATGAAGAGATGAGGTAAAAAGTGTTATAAAACTTATGAATAGTTAATAAATAGTTTAAATAAATGTACGATCAAAAAACAGCGTTGTGGATGGACTTAGGTGGCGATTAAGATTTACTTATTTACAAAACAAAAATAAAAGATAAAGAATGCCGTGTGATTGCTTCTCGGCCAATGCCGTGTGATTGCTTCTCGGCCATTACTATCAAGAAGAGAGAAAAACGTTTACATCGTTTGCATTTTGAAAATATTTATTTTACTGTGTTGGCACAGTGATGAAGACCTATTTTAGCTCAGTGAAAGTGGGCTAGTGGGTAATTTATATCTAACTATTACTAATTTAAGGTCTCAAGATTACGATATCAGCGCATCTTATCAACCTTTATTTTTTGTTATGATTAAATAAAGTAATAACTGAATAATTTTTTACCCTATTCCCGCACTTTAGAAAGAAAAGGTTGCCTATAGCTATAGGGCCATGATGAATGCTATTTCTTTTGGTTTCCTGATGGTGACTCATTACAAAATAATAATAATAATAATAATAATAATAATAATAATAATAATAATAATAATAATAATAATAATTACAAAAATCGAAATAAACCCAATGTGTTGACCTAAGTATTATCTTTTTTCCAAGGAATCACAGTATACTTGTGCAGCATGAAAATTTGCTAAATAGTGGGCCGCAGCCCAAACATTCTTGGGCTTTGTGGTCAATCTGTAACGTTTGGGCCGTAATAGTATTTCCTCGAGCAGTCAACTACTCTCCTGCATTAAACAATGGATTTAACGCCTCTGAGAAAATGGATTTAATAATATATATTGCTCATTGTCTACTAATATTCTGCACATATTTATTAGACATCAATATAAGTTATATAACATAGCACAGGTTTACATGTTAAATTTTTTAAATGCACTTACACTTTTATTTTCTAAGAGTGAAGTATATATGTGTGTTCATTTTATTAAAATCAAGTTCATTGCGTGAAATTTGAGTTTCTGTATTATATTTTTTATGCTATTATTTGGAAAAAAAATTTGTACATAAATAAAGTACTCTGGCTTTCTTCTGTAAACGAAGTTCATAGACTGAATTCAAGAAAAGTGAGACTACAGAGAATCAATGAGAGCATAGGGGGCTTAATTAAAATAATAAGAATAATAACCTAAATACGCCCTTTTTATTTAGAATATCTACGGTCTGAAAATTATAAAAATAAAAAACATGTTCTGGCATCTTGTTGCTTCCTTTTTATTGAATTGGAGTCCGAATTTTTACAAACCTTATATCAAGTCAACTTGGGGTTGAATTCAATAGAATATTTGACATATGTTCATATTATGTGTGGACAAAAGTATTACATTGCAAAAAGTCAAAATAGTGAAATTGCACACACATAGCTATTAGTTTATTGGACACACATGCTTTTGTCATGTTGTATTGATATGTTTACTTATATATTCATATATATTATATTAATATCTCAACCATTTGATCTTATCGCAGATAAGGTCTAACTTACGTTTCACTAAGGTTGGTACCTTTTTATTTGTAGCAAATTAGTTTTGTTCAATTACTTATGCAAGTTTGAAATTAATATTCAGACATTCATCTAATCTCGAAATTCAAGATTGATTGAAGATTTTTAAAGCCCAATGTCTGAAATGCTCTCCCATGTTGTCATTTTCGTTTTCAGAAATTTGGCGAAATGTAATTGAATTAATGGTTTGGTGTATTAGTATTAGAGCTTTCCAATGATGAGTTGTAATTTTTTATGTTCCTAGATAAAATGGATGCTACCAGAGAATAATATAAACAAATTGAGCTTCAAATCATATTCAATCAATTTTGAGTCTAAATGTTAAACTAAATGTATATCTAAATCTCAACTTCAAATGGAGAATATCCAAAAGAATGGTCAAATTGTTGAGCCACATCGTTTGCATAATTGCCCAATTTTTTGGACCCACGAATTGTTCTTGGAAAATTGTGAGCCCATAAAAAAATTAAACTATTTTTGACGACATATTCGATGAATAATGATTGGCTCAACTAAATGTTTCTGGTAGAAAGAATTCTCTGGTCATTTTAATTTCCCTGCGCCAGGGCTAATTTAGTCATTTCAACTCATTCAATTATTATGAATTATAATCTTTATTTCTGTTGAATATTGACGAAATTGATTAATTTAGAAAAGGTTACTGGGACTTGGGATTCCTAATTTAATCATTTTCCCGGTATTTGTGGATAAGTTTACTTTTATGGGTTATTGATTAATAGTTCCACGTCTAGGAACACACCTTTCCAGTTTTAATTTGTTATTATAGCTTTGGCGTGATATGTGTCGGAAACACTAGCGGAGAAGCCACGCCCCCAGACATAAGGGCCAACATAAGAATCCAAATAAATTGTACAAAAGTTATATAATAAAATATTTTATACTAATTTGCTGCGATTACTCATATTTCTAAGAATTCAATCTTTTCATTTATTGTCGATGATTTTTCTAATAAGAAATTTATTCATTTTTGTTTGGCAGTAAAATATAGTAAATGGAAATCGAACAAATGATTGATTCGGAGCACCAGTGAAAGCCACGGCCACCCCTAATCACATTGTTTCTCAATTATACAAATATTCAAAGAAAATATGCAATTAAAAAACAATATTTTATTACCATTTAAATAACATCATTATTTCATAACCCCAATTATTTCATTGAGGAACACATCCATCGTGTATTCTATGTAGGGCTGAGTATCTGATTTTCGGTTACCGATTAAATCGATAACCGAACCAGAATCGGTCGGTTATTGGTTAACAGGTAACTGGAAAATAGAGGCACGGTTCGGTTTCGGTTATGACTTAATGAATTTTTCGGTTATCGGTTATAACCGGGAACCGAACGGTTATAATCGATAACCGAGATAAAACCGAAATTGAATTAAATAATTAGCTCTAATTATTTTTAAATTTCTACATCTCAGACTCAAATAATGAAATAATTTTACTCACTCACACAGTTACACACACCGAATTCACTTCACACTCAATCACTCTCCGCTGTCACACGGTACTCACACCACACCGCATCATTCTCGTATGCATGCACTCTCCCACCGCCGTCAGTCTCACTCCCACCCACACCGAGTCATTCTCCGACGCCCTCCTCCAGCCTGTACCCCTGCCTCCAGCAGACTGCGGTGTTTTATCTCCAGCAACTACGGTCCCGCCGCCTTTTAGCCCAACTCTTGCCAGCAGCCTCTTCTCTACGCCGCACCACCACCGAGTCAAAGTATGATAATGAACAAATTTGTGTTCAATTTCTGATTTTGTCCTCAATTTTTGCTAGGTTTTAGTTTTATTTGTTCGAATTTTGCTTGTGTTTTGTGAAATTGTGATTATGAATCGAAAGTTTGTGGTTATTGGTTACCTAATACTAGTTGTTTGTGGTTGTAACCTGCAGGTTCAATTTGAATTTGCATAATTGCATTCGGCAAAAATTGAAACAAAGACTCTTAAATTTTTAATTTCTTAAACCGACAACTACAAAGTATTTTTTCTTTTCCAAATCTTTCTATGACTAGTTTATTTTGGTATATGTATTGCATGTTTAATTTGATCAATGTTTTTGATTCTTGAAAAATATTTTAATTGCTTGATTTTGATCCACTGATGTATGTTTGTGACACTGTGATCTAAATCTTTTTTATTTCTCTCCATTTTGTATTAATTAGTTGTGTGTTTCTCTTCTCTCTCTTTTTACATATACTAATACACACTTATTCTCTCTAATTTAATATTAATCTCCAATTGATAGATTATATTGTTTTTGTTTGAATGTAAACCCTAAATAGTCAAATCATAAATTGAAAATTAAATTATCTTATTGTCACAAATTTTATAGCAATATAGTTTGAAATCTAAAAACTAAATTTATAGAATAAAGATAATAAATGTAAAGTGCCTACCTTGATGAGATTTAAAAATTTGGATGGAAGAAGAGAAAAAGACAAGAGTTGAAAAGTCTGAGAGGAGAGTTGCATATTTTTCTTTGAGTGAACTTCAAATTAGGTTCTTGAAGATGAGAGGTTGCACATTCGCGGTCCCTGAAGTCGAAAAATTCACATTTAGGTCAATGAAGATGAAAAAATCACATTTGAGGTACATGTTCTTCCTAAATTACCCCTATACCCTTTATGGCTGAAAATGTATATTTTAACATTTATTTTTTCAGTCTGACACATCCATGCACTCTTTGCGCTTTTTTGTAATTTTTTTTTTTGATCTGATAGAACTCCTTTTGCAATATACTCTCTCTCTTGATAGATACCTTTCTTGAAATGTGATCAGCCAAAATGCTACTTTAAATATTTTAAAATCAAAATGAATGGTATTCGTTCGATAATTTGCAGAGAAATAAATACAACTAGTCGTTAAACGTCTCTGTTAAGATTATTTTGTCCGAACTGATGGTGAATAAATATATACATACACACACATATATACATCTAAAGAATAAATCTGCTGACTGCCTAGCCACCAGATGAGTCGTCGGGTTGGTGGAGGCAGCGGTGATGGTCTCATTCATATCTGAATTGTCGGACTCAGCATTTGTTGACGCGAGGATGAAACAATATAGTCGCCGGCGAGATGAACGATGACGGATGAGACGTCGTGAGGGAAGATGACAGCAAGAGAGAGAGAGAGAGAGACGCGGGGATGCAGCGTGGGAGTGGAAGAGCGATATGAGTGAAAGAGAGAGAGATAGAGCATTAGGGTTTGCAAAAAGCCCACTTACTAGAAAATTTTAGTGAGGGATTAGTCTGTCAGTATTTGTGCGTTTAATAGATTATATTTTAGTGGAGGATTAGTCCGCCGGTAAAAATAATTATTGCTCATCTAATTTCGATAATCAATTGTACCAACGGAGGACATCCACCGGCAATACCGGCGGATATATATATCCGCCGGTAAATAAAATTTATTTATTTATTTATTTTCCCAAAATGAATTTACCGTCAAAAGGTTTCGCCGGTAACACTGGCGGACAATTATCCGCTGATAATTCGACGGTGATGTTGACGCGTACGTGTGGCGCCAAAATCTGCCGGAAATCCGCCGGTAAATTATCCAACGGATAGTCTGCCGATAATCCGTCGGGAATTAGGTAAGGATTCATTTCCGCCGGTAAAACACGCATTTTTTGTAGTGTACTAAAGTCATCAAATTATATACTTTTGCGAATTTACAATATTATTATATTACTGCATTTTCATTACCAAATATATGTTGCCCAAATCATAAATTGAATAGTTGAGATTAGTTCATATTCCTAAGTCCCACACATATACATACCGTGTTATCTTTTATGACCTAAATTCATTTTCTTTTGTTGGCATATATAGGATTGAATAGCAATGTCCTCACCAAGAATATTACAACTGTTTAAGCTTTGTTACACTTATTTTGGGAAGAAATACGAAGAAATTTGAATATTTGTTGCGGCGCATCGATTCAGAAAGCCAATTATTAAAAGATATACACGCGTCAACGTGCATGCTAATGTAAAGCCAAAGTGTTAGCAAACTGAATGGTCGTTGCAACTGCAAATTAAACATGCATAAATTAAAGTACAATAGTAAATATTTTAGATACTTTGTAAATATGGTCATAAGATAATTTGATATAAAACTGGTTTAAAAGAAAAAAGGTAATTGGTAGGGAAAATTACCGTTGAATTGGTGGCCACTCGCCTTATTCCAGACGACACGTTTTCATCGGAAAAACTGTGGCGATTGAAGTCGTCAAACATCTCTCTACAAACGAAGGATTCGAACGTGAAACAAACGTGACTCCGCTCCCAAAACTAGATGCTAGGTTGGATGGATGCTGATGCGGCGTCTAAATCCCAATCCTCCGACTCCATTTCATCTGCGAGCAATCGAACAAAGCTCCGGACCGACTTCACCGCCTGCCGAAGTAGCACGCCATCGGGAAACAACAACTATCCTCCGCTCGAGTTGAGCCTTTTGTCGAGCAGTTCACATTCGCCATTGATCTCCACCACCTGAGAATCGACCTTTCTTACTTGTGATCTCATATGTTTTCATAAGACTGCTATACTCCTTTGCTTTGGCGACGAGCATCACCGTTGCCGGAGAGGACTCATTGAGCTCCTTCTTCAAGTAGCACTGCTTCAAATAAATAAAAATTGCAAATCAAATTAAATCAATTAAAAATTTCAAGAGAGAGAGAGAGTATAAACTTGATTTCATGTCAAATCAAATAAAAATTACAAAAATAATGCTGAGAATGCAAGGATGTGTCAGATTAAAAAAGTAAATTTTAAAATGTATATTTTTACACTTAAAGGGTTCAGGGGTGATTTGGGAAGAACATGTACCTCAAATGTGATTTTTTAATCTCTTATGACATAAAATGTGATCTTTTCAACTTTAGGGACTGCAAATATGTAATCCCTCATCTTCAAGGACCTAATTTAAAGTTCACTCTTTTTTTTATTATCTTTTTCTCTCTTTATTCATTTTTCTCCCTCTTCTCTATTTGTATTCTCTCTCTTATACTCACATAGTATGTAATAAATAGACTAAGATGAATAAAAAGTCAAATTTATCTTTTGTATTTATTTAGAAAAAATATGGTGGAACAAGTGAACAACCTTATGTACATTTGGAACATTTCTAATACTAGGGGGTACTAGTGTATAAATTTAAAGTGAGACAATTACCTCACCATTGCAAGATGTGGCTCCGCCATTTGCCGGAAAATGAATAGTCAAACTAATCAATATTATTATCGTAGTCATACACAATAGTATTATTTATTGATGTACTAAAATATAAAATTAGATCTAAACATGAAAGAAATTACAACTGATTGAATTGTAATAAATATGGATATACTTTTATTGTTATGTAATAATTATAAATAAAACTTACTATACATTTTACATAGATGTATTAAAATAGTATAACCATTTTTTACTCGTTCTTTAAAGTAGTCAATTGCTTACATTGGAAAATATAGACTGACGAACTTATTGCTAATGTTGTTGGATTAACTATGCACCCAACTGGACTACTTTCATTAAATAATATATAATATTTATTTATTTATTATATTCGAGTCAACAGAAATACACAGAATTCTGTGTCTATGTACCATATTCTTAAATTCTAGCAGAACAATGATTACATGACTGACATTAATTTAATCGAGAATTTTATTAAGATAACTTATTTTTCAATATAAAATTGGCTTTGGCGGCGGTGATTCCGTTCATCCACATATGTTAATGTATACAGAGGAATTTTGGTATATGTAATGAAAAATTCGAATTGTAACAAGATGTCCGAAACCAATATATATGACAAGATTTTGCATTGCTAGTTCAGATTGAATCTAACTAAACCCTCCACTTAAAAACTGTCGTGAAATTTGAATGAAGTATTTTAAATTTCATAGTATATTTAGTTTATTATTACACGTCATATAATTCAAAATCCTTTTTAATCACGTATAATTGAATGAACTTTAATATTTGGAAATAGTAGGTTATACTTTCAATCATACTAATATTATTAATAACAGACAAATACTTTTAAGGAATTAAATATTTTATGCAAAAATGTAATTCAGTGTACCACTCGACTTGATTAATTTCTTTTCAATATATTTATTTAGGAAGTAAGATTATAGTATAAAAATGTATAACGTTCATATTAGATATAAAGTAAAGTGATTGCTAAGGGCATCCGCATTGGAGCTAGAATAGTGGCAGTCGCGCCATTTCTGACGCTCGCGTCGGGGCTGTGCCATTGCAGTAGCACGTGGCCGCCAAAAGCCGCAGCGCACGCCCCTCTCCCGACAATGTTTCGGCCATCGACTAAGGTTGTAGTGGCCTTCGCGGTGCCGTTGCAGAGATCCGACGGCCGCAAGATTTTAAATTTTTTTATATAAAAATATATAATGTGGAAAATTGTGATTGGCCGGTCAACCCTCGCTAACGACGTCAATAAAGTGGGTGGATGGGTAAGTAAGGAGTGTGTAGGGGCGTGGGCGTGGTATGGAGAGTGTGGGGTGTGGTTTCACAAACTCTATAAATACCTATCCGTTCTACTCTTCATATTAGCTTAACTCACTCTTATCTCAATTTTCTCATTTTTTTTTATTAAATTATTTTCCTTGGATCCCCACGGAAGTTCCAACTCATCCGAGGAGGAATACCTCATACTTCAGCTAATAATACAGTGTGAGATAGAGAAGCAGGAGTACGTAAGGGCATGAGATACTGCGCATCGGAAGCAAGTCTCGAGAGCGCCGAGAGGGCCGAGAAATTACATGTACCGAGAGCGCGAAGTTGCCGCTGAAAGGCTACATGCCTCGATGGGTTTCAGCTATTCCGCCGTCGGTTCCGGATGAGCCGATCATTGTTCTTGCGTATTGCGAACACGTTGGCGGGATGCCACGAGCGGTTCCAGCAACATCTTTATTATACTAGGTGCGACGGGCTCACGATGCTGCCGAAGTGCATGGCAGCCATTCGGCAGCTGGCGTACGGCGGGGGGAGGGACCAATTTGATGAGTATCTCCATGTGGCTGAGTCAACGGGGTGCGAGTGCTTGAAATTGTTTTGTAGCTGGGTCATTAAGGCATTCCGTGACACATACTTGTGAAGGTCGACGGTGCAAGACACTCAGTCGTTGATGGATATGCATGAGAGGTATCATGGTTTTGTGAGTATG
>JAYDZE010574690.1:0-11599 GCA_034509125.1 Monilaria moniliformis
CCCAATAAAATAATAAATTTCGTAAAAAATTACCAACGGATTGGTCCGTCGGAAATCCGTTGGTAAAATTAATTTTTCAATTTAAATAAATTCAAAATTGCATTAATAATATCGTTACCAACGTATACTATCCGTCGCTAAATTCTCCGACTGACAATCCGTCAGTAATTCTGACGGTAATTTTGGCACGAACACATTGCGCCAAATTCCATCGGAGATTCGTCGGTAATCACCAACGGGCAGTTGTCCGTCAGTAAATTCATCGGTAATCACCAATTGGCAGTTGTCCGTCGGTAAATCCGTCGGTAATCTCCACTTTTTTTGTAGTGTTTGGGAAGTTGGTAAGCTGAGGAATCTTTAAGTATAGGGCTTAGAGTAAATCAAAGATGAGTAGGAGCTTCCATTATCCTTCATAGTTCCTTCAATCAACTTTTTGAGTTAGTCGATTCGGATGAAACCATCGGTAGATATTTTGAGGTTCTTAATGAATGTTTTTCTTTCCTCATGGAATTTTTTAGAAGTCTGTGAACCACCATTCTCTTCTCCTTCTTTATTATCTACCCGACTTGCTTATCCCTTCTCGCACTTAAGCTATGCAATTTCATCATCTAGCTTTTGTATGTGCTTGTTCAATCCTTCGACTAACTTGGACAAGTTAGCAATTTGTTCTTCCATAGTAGAAGCATTTACGACCATGACAGGCATTTCGAAAGAGTAACTTATTGTTGAATAGTTAATGGATGGTGTCGGGCCATTCTTTTTGCTAGCATCAACATGGCATATAGCCCATTTTCAATAGTAGAATTTGACTTGAAAGCCACTTTCAGTTGCCTAGCCTTGCTTCGCGTAATAAGTCCAATATTGAAGTGGTGTTTAGAACCGGCGGTTTGACGCAAAAACGACGATTTTGAGCGGAAACTGGCGGTTTTACGTGCCATTTTTCTCTCATTCTCCATATTTCCTCATATCACACACACAACACACTCTCCTTAATCATTTATTTTTTCTTATCTCAACACACTCTCCTTATTTGTTAAACTTGTCGTTGTCATAAGAATCATTGGTCAGCTGGAGACGCTGAGCGACATAGAATCGACAACACCAAGGGATGCATACGATACAAAAGTCAGTGACTTCAGAATACAATGACGGATTGTGACATATGCAACGGTGGAGGTTTACGTTCATGGGTCGTGCAAACACTACACCATGAACGTCAACCTCCACCATTGCATAAATTAGTTCGTCATTGTATTATTAAAGTACTGATTTCTGCAATGTTCCCCTTCTGACTCACTTGGTTTTGTTCTCGTTACGCGTCTCTACGATGACCAACGATCCTTTGACAATAGGCCGAGAAATTACATTCTTCTGTATTGTACAATTAAACAGTATATTAGAAAATTTTATTGAAACAGTTAAATAAGTTCAGTAACTATCTCAAATATCCAACGTGGATATGCTGTTACAAAATTTCTCTAAAAGGATTTAACTATTTCAATATAATTTTCTAATTACTATTTTTAGCCAAATCACAAGAGTAATCTCCATTATTGTAATTATTTATTATTGAGCTCAAGTTTTTTTCCTTATTTTTTCCCTCTTTGTTTATTCATAACTCATTGTAATTTATTATAATCTTTTATAGTAATAACTCAATCTACTTAATTACATTTGTCTTCGAGTTTGACTTCAAATTTAAATCATCTTAAATTATAAAAAAAATACAAAAAATAACAAAATCGGAACCAGAACCGCCGAAAACCGGCTGAAAACCGCCTGTTTTGAACAGAAACCGGAACTGCCGGTTTCTGATTCAAAACCGGAACTGCCGGTTTCTGATTCAAAACCGGAACCGTCTCGAGCCCTCACAGTTTGGTTATGGTTTCGGTTACGGTTCTGGTGCCCACGGAACCGTAACCAGCGGTTCCGAACCGGAACTGGCGGTTTTAAAACCTTAGGCACCCCTGAATTCAGTATCACATTCTACCAAAATTTAACTCGTCTCATGTCGTCTATACGTGGGCTTAAGTACAGTTCGAAAAAAATCATATTTTGCAACATCATAATTATTTTGTATACCTTTTTAAGTCGCAGAAACACGAACACAGCCCTCTATGACGATTTTAGCCTCTTTATGTCAATGTTTCAGATGTTCTCCTTTGAATTTAAACTCTTTCTTTTTTCTAAAAATCTATGTCGAAGTTTCGGTGTATATTTTTTGCTATGAATTTTCAAAAAAATAAATAGAATGTCTTTATAATTTTTCAAGTAAGTTTATGAAACATTGTAAGGATACATTTAACGAAATTGGTTAAAGACATGAACAACCACCTTGTTACACAAAAATTGAATGCAGTATTATAAAAATTGATTTATTTTTTTATATATTTTTTTAGTTTCTGATAATGTTGTGAAAAATAAGACCGAAAATAATTTAAATAAAAAATAAAAAAAAGGAGTCATTTAAAGTTTTACAACTTTTTCAGTCATATTCGAATCATATCTTTCAATTTATTTTCAAAAAGAAGAGCTCTGATTTTCTGTTTTCTTTCCAAGAAGACCGGAAATTCCACACAGAAAGCGTACCAAACAACATTTAATTTATGTCCTTTCTTTTCATAAGAATACAGTACTATTTCTTTATCTCATAAAAGAGTTATAAGAGTATTTCTGAACTCTCCTATGCTCTAGGAAATTACTTGCAGCCCACAAATAGACAAATATAATTTTTGTCTGCGTTGCATCGGATCTTCCGTTATTTTTGTAGCAATAAGTCGTAAATATATAGATAAAATTAACAAGAAATAGACAGCCTCAATAATTTACAATAATCTGGTAGGTATGGGAGAAACTACATAGCAGCAAAATTTATGTAAAACATAATGCATCATAACAAACCTAATAAAGGTAGAAATATCGGCACACGCTTAAGCAATATAAAACACGGCGAGCTCCAGATGCTTCCATCCAGATGCTTCCTTCCTTGAGCATGCAGAGCCCTAGTTTTGTAATTTCACTATACAATATAACCCTCCAAAGCAGCCTAGAGAAAATTTCTTCCCTTCACTATTTACACTTTCCCATATTGCCCTCCAAAGAAAACACATCTGCCCCTTTAACATATTCACACCAAGCCGTTCCTCAATTTATCAGGTCCGCCACCCAGTCCACATCAGGATTTTGTTCCGGATCCGGGTCGACCCGATCCAAGGGATTCTCCTTGCTCAACTTCTCGAACATCTTGGCCCGCAAGTTTCTCCCAGACTCGACCCGCTCCACCGGCTCCTCCTCGCTCTCCCACGCCTCGAAGTACCCGAGCCCAGGCCGGGCCACTGCCCGGGTCGGTGTCGTGGGCACGCTGAAATACCCCGGCGGCGCCACCTTCGGCCGCGGCGACGGACAGCCCCCGAGCCACGACGACGGCATCGACTTCATCTTATTCAGCTGCAGCTGCCGCAGTGACGCCACCATCTCGCTGACCGTCGGCGACATCGGCGGGGACTCGGTCGTCGGCGGCGACGCCGACTCCGGTGACGCGATGAAAGCGAAGCGGCCGTGGGAGGAGGAAGAGCAGCCGCCGTCGTAAGACTCGGCGCGGGGGCTGAGGACGCGCAGCTGCTCGGGCGCGTGGGCGAAGAAACAGACGCGTCGCTTGCAGCTCACCCCGTCCTTGCATGGCTGCGTACGATAGCGCGCCGGGTGGAGCCAGCACTCAAATACGCCGTGAGAGAACTCGCAGGCATCGCCCTTCCGGCAGGCCCCTTTGCGGAAGTCCGGGCAGGCAGTGCCAGAGTAGTGGTACTTCCGGGGGTCGCGGCGACGGGCCTTCTCGCCGGGGTGGGCGAAGGGGCACTCCGTCCAGTCGTGGGAGCGGCCGCGCGTGCACTTACGCACCTTGAACTCAAACATGCGGAAATTATCACATGAGTGCGCGTCCACGGGGACGAAATCGCCGCCGTCCGAGTCAGCAAACGAGAACTCCGGAACGACATCGCTTGAGTTGGACGGTAAGTAGCGTTGCAGCGCGTTCAAGGAGTCGGTCTGGAAGAATAAAGAGTAGTCGTCGACGGAGCCGTTAGCACTGACCGCGGTGGGGCTCAAGGCGAGGGAGGCGTCGTCTGCGGCGGAGGGCCACGGAGGAGCATGCACCGTGGTACCGCTATAGCTTCTCTCTCCAAGCATCATTTTTTCCTCTCACTTTTCGATTTTCCTATTTCCCTTTCAATTTTTTTGGTGGTGGGGAGATGAGGGTTTTGCTGTTAAGTGAAATGGTGTGGTTGAGTTTCTATATAAACTGCTCCAGAAGTGGGGCTTAACCGTGGTTAGGTAATGACCGAACCATGGACTAAAGTAGGAAGGCGGAACGTGATACCGACACGTGTAGTTTACTTTAATTTGATTGGTCTGTGATGAATTGTGGGTGGACAGCGTGTGACTGAGGTTAAATGGGGGGGGAGGGGGTAAGTTTTTGGCAATTAGTTTTTTAACCGACGTCGAAAGGGCGGTGGAGCGTCATATAATGAATAGTTAATAGATGAAGCCTGTTTAAATGAAAGTGAAATTGAATTATTATGCCACTTATATGACATTTTGGGGGCCTTTCAGATAATTATTTACGCTTTTGCCCTTTCTACATATTTTCGTTTTGGCAATCTATTCTTTTTTTTTTCGGTCTTGGTATGAATATAAGGATGTTCATATCTCTTGAACGCAATCTAATTTAGCACCAACTATTTACCTGCATCTCATTTTCTTTATATATTTAAGTACTATTTAATTGATCACTTATATTATTCATATAATACATTGATATTTCTCACATTTTCTTCATTTTATATTGAAATTAAAATAATTTATAAATAAACAAAAATTATTAACTTCATTAAAATAATTTAAAAATTACATAATTGAATAAAATAATACATATTTGATATAAAAAAACTACATAATTGAAATAAACGAAAAATTACATACTTGAAGTAAAGTTCTACTCATCGATAGGACCACAGTGTGCCCAAATTTCTTTAACTAGATCATGTTGGAGTCGACCATATTAATCTCTATTGGGTGTCGACTCACGGCAAGTTGCGTAAGTTCGAAAGTTCGGATGGAAACTTTGAGCTAGGGTGTCACTTGCAGTAGAATAGTCAGTCGTGTCTTCGTCAGCCCAATTATATGCATTGCCTCACTCGTTCTCAATAATCATGTTGTGCAATATGATACACGCATACATGATATTGACTAGAAAGACCTCATACCACGGACTGCCCAAACATTTGGTGATTGTGAACGGTGTTTGGAGCACGCCAAATGCGCGTTCCACGTCTTTTCTCGCCGACTCCTACTTTTGCGCGAAACGGGCTCTTTTTGGGTCAGTTTGACACGAAAAGCTCTTGACAAAGTCGGCCACCTAGAATAGATGTTGTCCGCGAGATAATAGCTCATTTCAGACTGACGTATATTGGACGTGAAAGTTATGGGGGGGCCCTACCCCCGGCATGTCGTTGAAGACGTCGGAGTGGTTTAGCACATTGATGTCGTTTTTTGACTTGGTGACCCCAAAGAACACACGTCAAATCCATAGCCGGTAGTCGAAAACTGCTTCTAGTTAGATGGGTCACGGCTGCAGGTATATTTCCTTCTCCATGATGATGGACAATTTTTTCACTCCCAATGCATGCATAGATGCTACCAAGCATGTCATGGAATCCATATCTTGCCTCGTGCATATTGAGTAGGTACTAACAGTTATGGGTTGTCGACAACCTTAAGTACTCCGCGCCAAATGCGCTTTAAATGCCCTTGTAGAATTGTTTCAAGCATTTTCTCCTTGTGGTTTCAGCGACATGCAAATACTTGTTGAACATGTGGAACTTGCGCTAGTTGCGAGTTGTCAGATGGCCGAGGTATATTTTTAGAGCGTGGAAAAGCCTGGCCACCCAGTACTGTCCTACCGCTATTGGAAGTACTATTCATGCATCTTCAACATATTTGCTATGCGCGTATACAAATTTTAGCTCATATGGAACCGCTGACAAAAATACACATGTCCTCATTGCATATTTTCGTAGAAATAGTTGGCGACGAGACGGGCTTCGATACCTTATCTTTTGAAGTGGTTGTATTGCCTCGGTGGTCGGGGTTGATTGGCTTCCATTGCGGCCATATAGCGCCTTTCCGGCACCTCTACATCGCGAGTTATCCGAAAATAATAGTTCTAGTCGTTGCCCGGATTATCGTTGCCGGCGAAATTGCCTTCATTGTCGTTTGGATCCATATGAATAACAAATATTGAGAGAGAAAAAAATTAAAATATAGACTGAAGTTGGAGAGGTATTAGAAAAAGAATAGTTTTGATGTGAATGAAGTAGCGGGGAAGTGGTATATTTATACATGAAAAATTAGAATGAAAAAAAAAAGCTGATGGATTCAAAAAATTGTGCGCCCTGTGATTGGACGACGTGAATACGCGACTGCGTGCTCAAGCACGCTCATGGTTGTGGGCAGGCAGGCTCGTGTTCAAGGGCTACATTGGTGTGCTCAACGAGTTGAGCATGCAAGGCATGCTCTACGCACACCGATGTGGATGCCTTAACGTAGTACAATAATTTTATGAAATTACTGTACAATTTTTTTGAAGTAGATAGGTAAATATCGTTTATTGTCCCAGTGTTTGCTATATACAATAGATATGTCCTAACGTCAAAATTGTAAAAAAATACAAACCGATTTCGAAAGTTCACTTTTGTGTCCCAACATAAAAAATTCGGCGCTTGAATGATGATGTGGCACACCGGAGTTGACATGTGGCACTCCCAATTCAGACATCTCCATAATATCCTACCTGGGTTATCGAGCGTTAATGACTTTTCAAATTATTAAAGAATTCCGCATCACATATTGTGCATGTGTAAGAAATGTCACATGTGAATTTTTTCATGATACATCATCATCCAAACAGCAGAATATTTTTATTGGAATACAAACGTAAATTTTCGGATATCATTGAGTATTTTTTTGTATTTATACTTACATTGAGATATATCTATTATCGATGGCAAATATTAGTATAATGAGTGATATCTATCATTCTTCTTTAAAAGAAAAGTACATACATATTCAAGCATATGTATTAGTTATGAGTAATTCCGAAAAGTTTTACGAGACTGTTGCGAAATTTGTTACCTAACCATCTTAATAATTCGAGTAATTTAAATATTATTAAACATTTTCTTAAATTAAATTATACATAAGTTGTACACAACTATTTAAGGACAAGAACACTAAATTGCATAAATATGGACCCCTATAAATTTTAAAAAAATACATGTTAACGTATTATATCAGTTCATTAATTTTGTGATAAATAATAATTGGAACTTGAATCCACCATTTTCCACAATCTTTTTTCATGTTGCATAAACAATTGTGGATCCAATTAACTCGTTTCACAAAATTTGTGGATATCTTTTTTAATTGGACCATTAATTTGAATATATTCAAGTGTTGTCATTTGTGAAACTATTCCATAGTGATTCAGGAGATAGGAGCCATGCCATGGGGGTACAAAATGTCATCAACAGTTATACTTTCATTTTATTATTATTTCCACGGTTCTAAAACAGTCCAGACGTTATATACACCAAAATATACTCAGATAAAGAGCAAGACGAGATGTGTTCAATCTTCTTTGCGAAGATAAGATCATCAAAGACATTTCCCATGGCTGACAAATCGTGTGTGTTGAGTCGTTATTGGGTCGACCTGATAATGATCCAACTCGATAAGGTCAAACTCGAACCCGACCTGTTAAGATAACCCTCAACCTGAATACGAATCTGACCTGCTACATTCAAACCCGAACATGACCCGCACATGACATGAACCTGTTAGCGACACGATAACAACACGATAAGGATACGAATGCGACACGATACTACAATCACACAGTAACGACACGATCTAACCCTAATTAAAGTAATAAAAAATTAACACTATAATAATAATAATCATAATAATAATAATAATAAAAGAAATAAAAATAATTAAAATAATAATTCCAATTATTAATAGGTTATCCGAACTAGACCCGAACCCGACCGAAATTATCTTATCTTTATCGGGTTGACCTGATAAGGGCACGAACCCGATAAGAATTTGTTAGAAATATGGGAAAACCCAAGCCGTTAAACAGGCAGTACTCTTGCTATTACAACCGATAGAACAAAACAACAAGGAATAGAATGAAAATTACAACGACAAATAATAAAACAAACCAAACTTTAAGTCGAGTCGAGGAAAGCCCTCTTTCCGCATGAAGAGTTACGCTCCGGCTGGTGCTTTCGGATTGGCGTATCATCCCGAAAGATAAAACGACTTCCTCCTAGCGTATGGAAGGACCTCAAACCCGCTAGGCACCGACGAACTTGATGGAGTTCAAAGATTTCAGCTAAAGACTTCTAAACTAATGCACAAGCTAGAGAACAAAATGTTTTGAGAGATGAAAATGCTTTTGGAAAATAGTGTGTTCATCTCTTCCAAACTCAAGCCTATTTATAGGCTAAAAGAAGGTATTTGAAAAGCTTTGACATTCAAGATATCACATAAACATGTGGAGGTTACACCTAGATGAAATGCCAAAGGCCTTGGCTATAGGAATGGCTAAAGGCCTTTCCTATAACCCATATTTCCAACATACTTGATAATAACCGATTAATTTAATGCGTGTTCGTGACGTGTTTTCATGTCGTGTCAAAAATTATGAGCCATACATTTCCCCTCTCTATGAACAAATAAATTCTTCATCGTATAATAAACTATGGAGGAAAATATGGGATTTGTCTTGTGGAGCAGAAACAGGGGCAGTGGCAAGGAAATTTATCCTTGGATGTCACGCTCTTTAAATTTACATATTTAATTTGGTGGAATTCCAGCTGAACCATTGACATTAATTTTTTGGATATAATTAAGATTTATTTTCATGTGTGCGTGTGATTCAGGTTTAGAGGTGTCCTCAAAACTGTGTATAACTTTTTTGCCGGCTTTTTTCTTTTATAGAGTCTCACTTTGATTTATTTAAGCAGACATGCTAACATTAGGCAAACCAATATTTTGCGACACCTTAATTATAAGTCAATTATTTTCACCTAAATTTGATGAGAGGTGAGTTGATGGAAATCACATTTGTAAATAAATTTTCGTGGACCTTCTCATGACCTACGACTAATTAAAAAATCGATTCGCTCTATAGCCACATTATTGATGGATCAATTATTTCTAAGAAGTTATAAGATAAATATGTTGCGGGTCTTTTGGTAAACATCTGTTAGTGTATATATACTAATATGTACTAAGCTGAAGTTTTTCACTATATGTTCACAAAGTTTATACAGTGCTGTGCGTTATGAGGTATGTGTGTCTTCTAATATTCCAAGATACGACATCTTTATATACATAGCAGTTTTTTTATTAGATGAGAACTTTGTACAATACACCTTTTTTATCTACAAGGAACACATCTTTTTATAAGAATGGACATGGTTTGGCCCATAATTGTCAAGATCTAAGATTGAATGCCTATTTAAGGGTTATCTTACGTTCAGAAAAGTTGTAACAACTTATATTAATTTTTTCTCGTTCATATGACTTATATCATTGACAAGTCCTATTAGTCTAGTGTTTTCACGGTTCAAGTTTCAATATATGTGCTACCAATAAAGTATTTGTAAGGTAAACAATACTTAACTTTCTTTGTTACCTTTTATGAAAGAGCTTAAATAGTCTGATTTGTGTTAGGCGGTGAGCGTGACTACGTATAAGGTGTCTGTGGTGTATACACCTCTAACAATTTACTGCTGATGTAGTTTTAGAAAGTTATTAGATATAGTAAAATCGAGTTTTATTGTAAGTCCATTATAACTTAATTCAAAGTAGTAGATTGTTATCCGTGGTGAGACACCTAGAAGTAGGTAGTTCAGCGAATTAGATCATCAAGTTCTTGTGCCGTTTTGTTATTTTTGTTTGTTTATGGTCATGTGATTGTTTCTGCTTCACATGGCACGCATTGCGGATCCGTCTCAGACTATACTCCACAAATTAGCAAATGGCGAATATGTTTATATATAAGAACTAGCGTGTAACCCGTCGAAATTCAACAAGAATCACATATGTCATCATTTTATAATTATTTTATATTGTTTTTATGATTATAGTTCATGAAATATTATTTATATAAATTATTTCTTTAATTAATTCAATTTTACCAAAATAAATTGATGGTATATATCACATTATATTAATCTCAACCACTTTAGACAATTAATTTTTTTTGGTTTGGATAATAGTAATACCATTTTATATATGTTTCCACTTGATGAAGTTTTAAAAAAAAATCAATGTGGGATTGAATATATTAGACCTTGTCAGGTCATTCCATTATCTAGAACTTGAATGATTACATTTGACTTTTGAATGTTGGACTTCTAAGCACCATTTGGTAGGAGCTTGAAATATCATATTTGACTTCTGCGCATTAAATTTTCTGAGCATCATCATTTGGAGGTTGAAAGACCATAGCTAACTTGTGAATATCATCTTATCTGGATTTAAAAAAAAATCATAATTGACTTGTAAGCATCATCTCATCTGTAGTTGAGTTTGAAAGATCTTAACTGACTTTTCAACATCATTATCTCGTTGAAACTTGAAAGACCAAAACTAACTTGTGATGATCATCTTGTATGAAACTTGAAAGACTATAACTAAGTTTTGCACGTCACCTTATATGAAGTTTGATGGACCAGTATTAATTTGTGAGCATCATTTGATATGGTGTTCAACTGAGTACCTCTAAATTCAGCATCATTTCGTTTGTAACTCAAAATACCAAAAATGAGTCTCAAAATCATCTCGTCTGGAAACTTAAAAGACTATTATTAACTTCTGAACATTATCGTCTCGTCTGAAACTTGAAATTCAAAAGTAACTTGTAAGCATCATCTGAATGAAGTTTAAAATCATAACTAAATTTTGAGCATCATTTTGTATGGAGTTTGATTGACCCCCTCTAACTTTTAGGCATAATCTCGTCTGGAGCTTGAAATACTAAATGAGTATTGTACCATCTCGTTTGGTGCTTGGCATACCACCTCTGAATTCTGAACATCAATCAGTAGGAGCTTAAAAAATCAGATGTGGATGCTCATAAGTAAAATGTGAAGGATAATGATGGGTGTCATATATGAAGATATTGTAGATAATAAATAATTTAATAGAACATACTAATGTTCAGGCAATGTCATTAAAAAAGATCACCTTTGATTTTTAAATATCATATCGTCTGAAACTTGAGTGAGCATCATCAAATGTGAAATTATATATCAAATCAAAAATCCAATCGCCAACTCTCTAGCCAACAAAACTCCAATAGCTTAAATAATAATTATTATAATTTAGTAATCTATATTTTAAGTTTAGTAATTCATAGAAATTAGAGCTTAGTAATTGATAGGATATGTAGTCCGGCCCACCAGAAGTTCAGCCCAACGACGACAAGTTCGGCCCATCAGAAGTCCAGCCCAGCCCACAAGCCAACAGC
>JAYDZE010574701.1:0-11598 GCA_034509125.1 Monilaria moniliformis
TTTTAATAAACAAATTCGTAGAAAATCCCTAAAATCTCAATACAAAATCACAAAAATTGAATAAACCACAAAGCCAAGGCTTACCTCGCCAGCATTGCCTCTGTTCCGTCGTCTCGTGACTCTCGTCTCAGTCTCTCTCTTGCCGTCGCCGGCGTCAAGTCGTTCTTTATCTTTTTTTCGTAAGTCTCATTTTGCTTCATTTCTGCCTTGTATCGAGCTATCTAAAATTGACTAATTAAGAAGAGATTGTGGGTTGGGCAATTAAGAAGATTAGGTGGGCTGGTCTAGGGGAGGTTAAACTTTTACTTACTAATAGAATAAGCTTAGCACAATAACTCCAAGCCCAATTATTTAAAAAAAATAAGCAGTGCAGTTGTGCAAGGAGGAGGGGAACGTGCAGAGTGCAAAGAGAACAGGATCGCCGCCGCTGCTTGGTTGGGGCAGACGGCGGCCGATGGAAGGCATCTCCGGGCGGTTCTCCGGGGCTGCCAGTGGGGTCGGCCGACCCCCTCCGACCCCACCTAGCTCCGCCATTGCCAATCGCCCTATCAACACTCCAAACTGTGACACGACTTATTTGAAGGTGTAATTTTATAAAATACAAAGACTCACTAAATGTTTTAGTGAATGTTATAACATGATTGAGAAGCTATGACGAAGTGGTGCAAGCAATTTTGTGATATAGTAGATGAGGCACAAGAAGAATACAAGGAATGCTACCATAAGCAAGGTTTTAATTTTCTTGCAGTATGGAGAATTTTAAAGCAAGCTCCCAAGTTCGTAAATGTGTTAGGAGATGCTAATGCATCCAAAAGAATAAAAAAATATGAATGAGGAACTTCTTCTTCCAACGCTGAAGAAGTTGTCACGAGTTGCCCAATGGGCCGCAATACAGCGAAGAGAAAGGCGAAGAGAAAAGGTAAAAACAAATGAGCTTGTTGTCGCATATAAGGCCGCCAAGGAACAAGAAGTCAACATGGCCCAGCTCGTCTAAAGCACTATTAAGTCATAATAAAGGACACAACAAAAATGACGAATATAGAAAAGAAAGTGCAAGAAGATTCTGAAAATGTGGGATGTTACAGGAAATTAGCTATTGTGTTGTGTGTATTTTTTTTATAACTATTGTGTGTTGTAACAATTCAATTAATTTTGTTGTTTTTTTATTTTTCGCACATTTAAGTTAATTTTTAATTACATATTATTGAAACGAAAAATATAAATACAAAAATACAATTAATAAATTATATATATATATATATATATTGAAAAAATAGAATTATGACAATGGAATCCATTAAATAGTTGAAACTAAAGTAGCATCATTGTAGATGAATATTAAAGGTTTCAAACCACGGTGGAAAGCCTTATCATTGCCAGAATTATTTTTTTTAAACAAAAAAAGTAATATATACATCCAAAAAATTGGATGTAATCCAAAAATTTTGCGCGATTCATACGTTCAAATATTTGGATGTAAATCTGCTAGTGAATAATGATAGTGGTGATATCTAGGATCAAGTTAATGATATATTTCTTAAAATAATATATATTAGAAGGGATAGATTAGTTATGAAAATATATAATTAATCATTAGAATCGGTGAAAAATGATTTGATCCGGTTAAAAGTGAAGGGACATTATATATATAAATATTACGTGAATTTCTCTTTTCTCAAAAACCATATACAGAAACAGAATTAAAGCAGGAATTAAGTAACGTGTCTTCGTTCTTTCCGTTTCCATTTCCTCTTCTTTATCTTTTTCTTTATTCCGAATAATAGTAATAAATCTCAAATTTATATTTACCGCCATCATAATTAATCTCCACTTTTGTTTGGATCCTAGTGGTCCATAAATATCTATTATGATCTAAATTCTAAATTATAGGTACGGACACATGCACACACACTTAATCAAGCTACTTCGCAACGGAGAGAGGATTAAATTGCAAAAAACAATTAAAGACCCCGATTTTTTCCACAATTATCTGTTTATTTATTTATTTTTGGTAATCATTGGCGATGATTACCAAAAAACTGAGCAGATCTGCAAACAAACCCTTACTTGATTGACTGAGAAGTTGAGATATTTCATCTGTAAAGTCAAACTTTCTGAGTTCTCCTTTTCGGTTTGCAGTTGCCATTGTCTTTTTATTTGGGATTTCTTTCTTTTCTATATAAAAAAAAATCTCTCTGAGTCAGAGACAAGAAGTGAAAGGTCATCACCAATGACAGTCCTTTGTTTGTCTATATAAGTCCCACAGTTTCACCTCCACATTTCTGCAAGAATCCCACAACTTTTTTATTACAAATGGGGAAATCCCATGTTGTTTTTTCTCTTCTTGTTTCAGTTCTTTTCTTGCTTCAAGGATCTCTAGTCAGAGCTGTAAGAACAGATGATGGATCAGAATCATGGGGCTATGTGGAAGTCAGGCCCAGTAAGTGCTGCATTCTTTTCTTTCCTTTTTCTCTACATATCAATTTTCAGTTTATTTCTGTTCTGATTCTCTCTCTCTCTCCCTCCCTCTCTCT
This sequence comes from Monilaria moniliformis, assembly GCA_034509125.1. Lineage (NCBI taxonomy): Eukaryota > Viridiplantae > Streptophyta > Magnoliopsida > Caryophyllales > Aizoaceae > Monilaria > Monilaria moniliformis. The sequence goes on from JAYDZE010574701.1 coordinate 2,535, forward strand.
CTCTCTCTCTCTCTCTCTATCTCTCTCTCTATAATGAGCAGAAGCCCATATGTTTTGGTGGTATTACAGAAGTCCACACAGAACTGAAGATCCAAACAAGCCTTGGCCAATCATTCTTTGGCTGCAGGGTGGACCTGTGAGTTTATTTTTTGATTGGTTGAAATCATTTTTTTTGCTGAAATTTTCATTGGTTGTTGATCAGGGTGCTTCTGGTGTTGGGATTGGGAATTTTGAGGAGATTGGGCCTTTAGACACATATTTAAAGCCAAGAAATTCAACATGGTTGACAAAAGCTGATCTCCTGTTTGTGGTGAGAAATGAGAATGCCATTATCCACATATCATATTCTCGATTCTTGAAAATATTTTTCTAGATATGGGGTTTGATGTATTGGACTAGTAAATTTTGACTGTTTTTGGTATAGGATAATCCAGTTGGGACAGGATACAGTTTTGTGGAGGATCTGGAATTGTTGGTGAAAACTGATTATGAAGCTGCTGAGGATTTAACCACACTTTTGATTGAGATTTTCAATAGAAATGAGACTCTCCAAAAAAGCCCTCTTTATATTGTGGCTGAATCTTATGGAGGAAAATATGCTGTCACTCTTGGATTATCTGCTCTCAAAGCAATTGAAGCTGGAAAATTAAAGCTGAAACTTGGAGGTAATTGCAAATGTAAAATTAAAAAAAAAGGGGGGAATCTTGAAATCTTGAATTAAGCACATGCATTCTGAATTGTAATATTCTTGAGTTGAGTTCTTTTTATGCTATTTCATAGGAATTGCATTGGGGGATACCTGGATTTCACCAGAGGATTTTGTGGTGTGTCTTGCTTGTTTTATTCTTGATTCTTGATTCTTGCAACATGGACAACTAATTTCACATGATTATGCAGTTTTCATGGGGCCCTCTTCTAAAAGATGTCTCAAGGCTGGACAATAATGGCTTGAAGAAATCAAATAGGTCTAAAAACATTTGCATCATGATTTTGGTCAGAGATTTCTTGCTTTTTCTAATAATACATATTTGAAAAACAGTATTGCTGAGCAGATTAAGCAAGAACTTGAGACAGGCAAGTTTGTCGAGGCAACAGAATCATGGAGTGATCTTGAAGATGTGATAAGTACCAGCAGCAATTCAGTGGTAAAACAGAACATTTGATTAGGAACACAAACAATGTGGCTTAAAAAACATTGGTCTTCGACTAAGATTTGGACAATGCTGTTTGCAGGATTTCTACAATTTCTTGCTGGATTCTTGGATGGACCCTCTGTCCTTGTCAGCCTCTGAGCTATCACAGCAGATCTCCATCAGGCGATACTCGAGATATCTGAATTCGTTGAGGCGGGATACACCGGATGGTGATGGTGATATCGATACCCTAATGAATGGTGTGATCAAGAAGAAGCTCAGGATACCTAAAAATGTTGAGTGAGTTGATATTTTCTTACCAATTCCATGATTGTTGTTGTTGATGATGATGATGATGATGTTAAGATAAACATTGATTAGTAGTAGTTGTTGAGTTTCTCTAAGTTGATGGTGTTTTCTGATAGATGGGGAGGCCAATCAGGTTCTGTTTTTTCCGCATTAGAAGGAGATTTCATGAAACCTAGGATTGATGAGGTAAGGGAAAATAACAGAACCTATTGATGATACGAGAATTGTAGATAGATGTTGTCACTGTAAAAAAAAATAAAAAAAATCTTTAATTTTTGTTGTTGTTTTGTAGGTGGATCAGCTTCTGGCTAAAGGAGTCAATCTCACTATTTATAGTGGTCAAGTAAGTGCTTTGAATCTTGATTTAATATTTGTGTGAGCTTTTTCCTAAGTTGTGGAATAGATGTTGGTGTGTTGTAAACTAGTATGAATGTGGTTTTTGTAGCTTGATGTCATTTGCTCCACAAAGGGAACTGAAGCATGGGTTGAAAAGCTCAAGTAATAATATTTTTTCCCACTTAAATATGTATTGGTCCACAAATTATGTTTATTTTTAGTAATTGATATCACATTATTTATTCTTTTTCAGGTGGGGTGGGCTCAAAACTTTCTTAAGCATGGAGAGAACACCAATGTATTGTGGGAAAGAGAGAATAACAAAGGGTTTCACCAAATCCTACAAAAATTTGCATTTCTATTGGATTCTTGGAGCTGGTCATTTTGTAAGTTATTTTACTCTATTTATTGCAACATATACTCAATATATAAATGAATATAGCATGAAAATAGATGATAAATAGTGTACATGTCATGATGAGATCCACCGACAGTCCCAAGACTACAAGCATATGTTTCGTTCTGTCCTTGGCAAAATTCATCAAACACCACTTGATTTATTGTGAAATAATTAAATAATAAATCTATACATAATAAATGTGTGTGTTTGGTCCTAATCACACTTTGAAACACTGTCCAAAACTACTGAATGTCTGCTTATATTTCCCTATCGTTTGTCAGACTTCAAAGTTAATTTTTTGAAACATTTCAAAAGACTAGATTTATTTACAGTCCTATTCATAATTATAGAATTGATAACATAAATGTACTACAATTGTACCAATGGGATATTCATTTATATGGTACTAGTAATTAGTAAATAATAATATTGCTTGAAAGTCAAGACTTGGTCACCCTTTTTCTGCATTTTTGCGTAGCGTAACATTTTCAATTTCAAATAGACTAATTCCACACTCAAATGAATCTGTCAATCAAAAAAGATATAAAAAAAAAGCATAAATTAATAGGGACCTGTGTATTTTCAATAGTATGATATGATGTCTAGATGCATGTATAATTCTATTTTTAATGACTTTTTAACTTTTAATTAATTTTGATTTCATTTCAGGTACCCGTTGATCAACCGTGTATAGCATTGAGCATGATAAGCAGCGTAACACAATCTCCCACCGTTTCCAAATAGATGCTCTCACTATTGATTCTTATACATAACTGAAAGCCTCATTCAAGAATTTAAGAATCTGAACAATATGATGAGATAGGAAAGAAATTATTTTCTTTTTAAAATCCAAATATTTTATTTGTGTTCTATGATTAATTTTTTAGCAAGATGAGAATTTATTTTGACCTCTTGTATATGTGTAAGTCTCCTTTTAGTATCACTTACTCTATTAACGAACTAATGTAGTATTTAACAAAAAAGAGAATATGTCCACCTAAAGAAAAACATAAAGAGAAAAATAGTATTTGAAAACAGTTGAACAAAATAAGATGACCAATTCTTAAAAAAAAAAAAAATCTAACTCGTTAATCGTTATGCATTTTCTTCAATAATCAAGAAATTCATTATTACGTTTTGCAAGTGGGCAAGTAAAAAAAAAAAAAAATTGAAGTGGGCCGACTTTTGAAAGATAAGGGCCCAAAATGCATATGAAGGGAAATCAATAGTCAAAATTAAATAACACAATAATAACTGATATGTATATAAAAAAAATATTTTTATAAAATTCGAAATTATTTCGTATTATAACCAACAAAATACGTGGAATACATATATCCCATAATAAGTGCTACAATCTTCACTGATTTTGCTTAAACATTTGCGCTAACGCCATTAATCAACACTATCCAATCATAAGCAAAACTTTCTGCACATAAAAATTTGAAATTTCTGTAAATCTACTTCACTTTTGCTGATTCAGACAAATGCAGAAATCCCATTATGTTTCTTGTCTTGTTATTTCTGTTGTGTGTGTGTGTGTGTTTTTTTCCCACTATTTCATGGCGGATTATTGTTGGCCGAGCTTTGAGCACAGAAGTTGGATCAGAAGCATGGGTTTATGTTGAAGTCAGGCCAAGTAAGCTAAATCTACCCCCCTTTGTAAGAATTTTAATGCATTTTTTTCTTCACTTCTAACTATTTTATTTTAAATTTACTTATATGAGCAGAAGAACACATGTTTTGGTGGTATTACAGAAGCCCACATAGAACTGAAGATGACAAGAATCCATGGCCCATCATTCTTCGGCTGCAGGAACTGAAGATGACAAGAATCCACAGTCTATCTCTCTCTCTCTCTCTCTCTCGAGATTATGTTAATACGTCGATTTGATTGGTTTTTATGCATGAAGGGATCTTCTGGAGTGGGGTTTGGGAACTTTGGAGATATAGGGCCTTTGGACACATATTTGAACCTAGGAACTCAACTTAGCTCACAAAAGTTGATCTCTTATTTGTGGTATTATATCAAGATTGATACTATTATTACAAATACACATTGCATACAATCTTGACTATACTATGATCCTATTAAACAAGCTTCATAAAATTTGTAGGGTAATCCAGTTGGAAGTTGATACAGTTATGTTGAGGATTCAAACTTGTTGGTGAAGACTGATGAGGAGGCTGCTGCTGATCTAACAACGTTGTTAATCGAAACTTTCAATGCTAGTGAGACTCTTCAGAAGAGCCTTCTTTACATTGTTGCAGAGTCTTATGGAAAGAAATTTGCAGCCACTCTTGGATTATCAGCTCCCAACGCAGTCTGAAGCTTGAAAACTAAAGCTCAAGATTGGAGGTATGACACTATAACTCAAGAATCTTGTCACATTCTTGAATTTTTTTTTGTAAAATTTCTTTGCCATTTCTACAGGAATTGCATTGGGGGGACTCCTGGATCTCTCCACTAGATTCTGTGGTGTGTGTGACTGTCGATGGGTTGTTCAATTATTGATTCTTGCAACATGTGAATTTTTTTGGTTTTGACAGTAGATTTCATGGGGTGCTCTCCTAAAACAAATCTTTAGGCTAGATGATCAAGGGTTCAAGAATTCCAAGAGGTTTTTGCATTTTGAGTTCGCTCATGTTTTTGGTCTGAAAATTATGTTGTTTGGTGATAATTTTTTGGGTGGAACAGTTTAACAGAGCAAATAGAGCTACAGCTTAAATCTGGCAAGTTTGAGGAAGCAACTGATTCATGGAGTGATTGAAGATTTGATCTTTTCTATAGCAATGGAGTTGTAATGACTTCTTGTACAAAAATGAAAGAAATCTCCTAAATGTTAATTGTGTTAAATCATGCTAATATACATTGGTCACACACAAATTTTGTTGAAGGATATCTCCAATTTCCTCTTGGAAGCAGGAATTGACCCTTTAATCTCGGCAGCTTCTCAGCTGGAGCAGAAATATCGATCAAACGAAACTCTGAGTTGTCTGAATGCATTGAGAAGGTTTACTCCTGGTGGAGATGGCAATCTTGATAAACTAATGAATGGTGAGATCAAGAAGAAGCTCAAGATTATATACCAAGCAATGTTATATAAGTTTTTTTTGGATGAAATATAGTCGAAAATTAGCCTTGAGGCTTTCAGATATGGATGTTTTGTAATGTTTGAAGGTGGGGAGGTGGAGCAGATGAGGTATTTGGTACAATGGGAGCAGATTTCATGAGACCTAGGATATATGAGGTTAGAAAAAACCAATTATATGTTGATGATAACAATGGGATGTGGTACCTTTGGCTTTGATGTTGGGACTATGATTTTTTTTTTTTTGGCTTAATTTTGTAGGTCGATCAACTGTTGGCAAAAGGAGTGAATGTGACTCTGTATGCTGGTCAGGTAAGAAAATATTTGTTTGACATCATGTTGTGATTGTATTTCATTTTTTTGCAGCGGTATTTACTTATTTTATTTCATATATAAACCGTGTTTTGATGTTATTCGATTGAGTTTGGTGAAGTAAAAAGTAAAAGAGCTAATGGTTGTTTGTAACTGAATGTGAATTTTTTTATTTTTTTAATAAGAAATAAAATAAAATAACAATCAAGAAATAATAATTGGTATCTTATTAATATGCTGTCTGTATATATCAGGTGGGATGGTCTCGAGCTTTCTTGAACACGAATAGAACACCGATTTATTGTGGGCAAGAGAAAATGAAAAGGGTTTCACCAAATCCTACAAAAATTTCCATTTCTATTGGATTTTTGGAGCTGTTCACTTTGTATGTCCATCTCTCCTTATTTATGCCTTCAGATTATTCATTACTACCATTTATTTTTGATATTTTGATGTAGGAGAATTTTTCGCATTTTAATTCCATCTATTTGGTTTTATTTCAGGTGCCTCCGTCCACGAAAAATAGTCTCATTTTTTTTATTTTGGTCCGTCCACCAAAAATAGTCTCATTCCATTTATAAACAACACAATACCATTAAACGCAATCTATTTTATCAATCACTTTTTCTCTCTTCAATCACTTTTTCTCTCTAATCTCTCTTACTTTACCAATTGTACATTAAAACTCGTGCCGTCCACCAATAAGACTATTTTTGGTGGATAGATGGAATACTAAAATACAAGACAAAGTACAAAAAAAAAATTAATAATAATAAAAAATTGATTTTCTTTTTTCTCCTCATGAATTAAGGAAAGCACAGAATATAATAACGAACTGGATTATCAGAACTGATGGGAGCCGTAATACACTTGATCCAAAATATACAAATCCTTACCCTTGGTAGGGCAGAATATAAATTACAAATTAGACACATAAACAACCTCAATTGGATCCTATAAAACTTGTGTAGTGCTCATTCCGAGTAACTGGGATCATATATATATAAATACGAAAATTAGTGAAAAATTACCGCAAAACTTTTGAAGGCCCAAAAAGCAATACATCAACGAAAACGTAACATCATTCTATCTTCTCTAAGATCTCCAACCTAGTTTTTCTTTTCCAGCCTTTCATCGTTGCGACGAGGTTGATAAGCCCCACTATTTGACTCTTACTATATTCCTGCATAATCAGAAGCATATTTAGATTCATCAGAGCCATTTAGTTTTAGTGATACTGTTAACGAGAATATAAGCAAAGATTTTATACCGGATGAGCACGCGACCAGTGGACATATTCAGTTTCTGGAAGGTAGTATGCCTGCGTATAAAGTGACAACGGCTAAGTTGTTGGAAACTCAACACAGATATATCTATATTTGAAGGATAAATAAATTTGTCTACCTTGATAAAAGTTTCTACTATCTGCAATTTTGGCTGTACATCGATTGAGACAAAATGCTTTAGGCCATTTATTAGAACCTGAAAGGGGAATGGTCCAAATCAAATAAGGAAAACGGACCAAAAATCATATCATGGAAGTGGGAAGTAAAATGGTACCTGAAGATCCAGGGACATGAGTGCCCGTCCTTCATCAGTACACCTCTTCACCCTAGATAGGCCCTCGATCAGAGTTTCAGCAACATTTTCAAGTCCATATTCTAAGAGGAGATCTTGAACCTGGATTGATGTTGATGTAATATATAGAACCTACATCAGTGAGTCTGCATATCCACATAGATACGACATATATACTAGAGTTTCCATTTTGATTTTAGGCAGCAGTAATGAATATTTAAAACCACTCACTACCTCTTGCCGGATACCCCCATGAGCAATCCTTGTTTTGTAGTGCTTAAATTCACCCAGTAATAAATCAACGTACCTAATAATATGAGATATACCAATTATTTTTTCTACCACAATCGATATACCTATTAACACGAGAAAGCACATAACTGATCAACAATTAGGAGAGATAGCTAACATGATCAACAAAAGTTTTACAATGTATTATAGCACTTCATTAGGAGAGATAGCTAACATGATCAACAATTCGAAATCTGCCATCCATTTCCGGCTAATGTCAGTAATTAGTTCATTATTGTTCCTTGAAACCAACTGCCCGATGCTGTGGTCATTCATATTCCATTTTTAATCCTCTCACTTCTTCATTTAGAATGGTTCATCATGTTATCTCCATATATATAATGACTTGCTAGTGATCTTTGGAAGCTCCGTTAATATTTTTAATATGCAACCCAATAAATAATTGCACTGTTTCTTTTTCTTGAATCTTTACACTCGTGCACATTCCCTAATCACATAATTTACCCCTCTTCAGGTTTGGCATTTGCTTTGTGGGAGGTATTCATTTTGACATATAATATAGGAGTAATTTACCATTCCTTTCATATGACTATTTTATCAGTAGATAATGAATGCTGTAAAACCAGAATCTCTTATTCCAAGTTTCCAACAAAGTAAGTGATGTTGATGTATCTAACATGGAACGTTAAAGATATTGCTTGCTTTGAGAAAACTTACCCATTATGCTCCATTCCAAGCTCTTTCACCTCCCATTTAGCACTGGCAATGCGATCGGCATACCTGCTCAAACCATCATCCAATAAATACCACTACTATATTGCTATGCAAACATTAAAGGCGCCTCTACAATTGAGGAAACATATCCTAGATGAGATAGACAACCGATGTTGTTAACATAGAACAGCACCGCCATAGACGAGATAGGTTAAAGAGTTGAGAGCAACGAAAATATGCAAGATAGAAGAATGTCAATATTTTTTTCCTTTCAGAAAGGCAATAATCACTCTTCCAGAGCAATCAATGCTGGAGTTATAGGATTCAAAAAATTAAATGGATCTTCTAAGACTTTCTTTGGACTAAAACGATAATAAGAAACATAAGACAAAGACACACTATCTTGAGATGAGGAATTTGAAATCAGAGATGTTTGATGTTTTATAAGATGTAAAGAAATTTCATTGATCAGCTAGTGATATATCACAAATAATGTTGTTGAAATAATTTATATAATCACTTTAGAGTAAAGCACTGCCTTTTCTTGCCTCACCCATTGATATGCAGTAGCGATTTTGCCGTTGTTCTATGAATGAGCCGAGTAAGATCAGGCACAGCATCAACCTGGAAAAGATGGATAATCAACCCACTGCAAACAACATTGCTTGGGGCAGGAAACTAAAAACTACAGACAAGCTATATATTATCGTTTTCTGAACAACGTAGTTTCATAATGATGATAGAAACAACTAGTGAAAGATAAAAGTGAGCAAGGAGGAAGAAACCAAACTATTAGATTGTGAAATAAATACATATATCACTGAGTACCTAATGGAGTAGAATTTTACCCTAAATAATCAAGCAAAACATACCATGTGAAAATAGAAGTCCTCCACTAGTGCTCCATATTTGCGTGGAAGCATTGATTGCAGATGTGT
>JAYDZE010574712.1:0-11597 GCA_034509125.1 Monilaria moniliformis
GTTGTATTTGTTGTTGATGAATTGTTATGGGTGATCCTGTGTAGAGCTGCAGTTTCCGCATATAGAGGTGTACCAAGATTGCCACTGAAGACTCTGACTAAGTTACTAACAAAAAATAGCTGGGAAAATGCGGCCGCCTATCCGGAACCCTATTCCCTTCTCCAAGTTCAGACCCGCGGCGGTGGCTGCGCCGGCAGCCGCCCCCCGCCGGCCCAAAGGCGACGACGAAAACTTCCTGGCAGTGCTAAACGGCGTCGTGAGGGGTAGTCAGAGCTGGTCCGTCGCTCTCGAGAACCCCTCCATTTCCACGTGCCTCAGCGGGCGTCACATAGAGTGCTTCATCCTCCGGAATCTCCACGACTCCAGGTTAGCTCTTCGCTTCTTCAATTTCCTCGGCCTTCACAAGAATTTCCGCCACTCCACGGCGTCGTTTTGCCTCCTCGTTCACTCTTTAGTCCAGTCTAGACTTTACTGGCCGGCGACGTCGCTTTTGCAGACCCTCTTGCAAAGGGATGAGAATCCGGCTTTTGTTTTTCAGAATTTTTTCGATTCTTATAAAAGATCCGATTTTTCTTCCGCCTACGGATTTGATTTATTATTGCAAAGTTATGTTCAGAGTAGAAGGGTTCTGGATGCGATTGTTGTTCTCAATTTGATGAAGGAATGCGGAATTTTTCCAGAGGCTAGGACAATTAGCGCGGTGTTGAACGGGTTGATCAGAGTGAGGAGATTTGAGATGGTGCTTGCCTTGTTTGATGAAATGCTTGTGAATTCTAGGATAGTTGCTGATGCTTATATTTATGCTGCTGTGATTAGGAGCTTGTGTGAGTTGAAGGATTATGATAGAGCAAAGGCACTTATCGGTTGGATTGAGGGGAATGGAGTGAAGCTGAATGTGGTAGTTTATAATGTACTGATTCATGGGTTGTGTAAGAGTGGGAGGGTCTCGGAGGCTGTTGAGATTAAGAATTCGTTGGGGTTTAAGGGCATGAGAGCCGATGCTGTCACATATTGTACATTGGTGCTGGGGTTGTGTAGAGTGAATGAGTTTGGGTTTGCAAGAGAGTTGGTGGATGAGATGGTAGAGTGTGGGATTGTTCCAAGTGTGGAGGCTTTGTCTAGTGTTGTTGATGGCATGAGGAGAAAAGGGGAAAATGACGATGCTTATGATTTGATTGATAAGGTGGAGAAACTTGGGGAAATGCCTAATTTATATGTTTGCAATGCTATGGTTCACTCATTGTGTAAAGATGAAAAGTTAGAGAAAGCAAAGTTGCTTTTCATGAAGATGGAGGAGAAGGGTTTGATCATAAATGAAGTAAGTTATAACATTTTGATCAATTTATTCTGTAAAATTGGTAAACTGGATGAAGCTATCAGCGTTCTCGGTAAAATGCTCAGTGCAGGAATAAAGCCAACGGTTTACACCTATAACATGTTAATTAGTGGGCAGTGCAAGTTGGGGAAATTGGGAGCAGCTGAAACAATGTTTCTTGAGATGAATGAAATAGGATTGAGTCACACTGTTGTAACATACACTTCTTTGATTGATGGCTACTGTAAGCAAAGAGAATTGGATAAGGCATTCCGGGTATATCATGAGATGACTGGGAAAGGCATTTCACCTAATGTGCATACGTTCACTGCACTGATATATGGTCTTTGCAATGCAAATATGATGGATGAAGCATGCAAAATGTTCAACGAAATGTCAGAAATGAATGTTGCTCCAAATGAGGTAACATACAATGTTCTGATAGAAGGAAATTGTAAAGTAGGCAACACAGCAAGAGCTTTCGAGTTGTTTGATGAGATGTTAAAGAAGGGTCTTACACCAGACTCGTTTACCTACAGGCCTCTAATCTATGGGCTTTGTTCCACAGGTAGAGTAACTGAAGCAAAAGAATTTATGGATCGCCTCCATGATTTGAATGAGTTTTGTTATTCTGAACTGATGCATGCGTATTGCAAGGAGGGACGACTGGAGGACGCACAAAGTGCTTGTGATGAGATGGGGGAGAGAGGTATTGACATGGATCTTATATGCTATGCTATAATTATTCAAGGGATTCTTGAGAAGAAGGATTCTAGATTATTGATTAAGATTTTGAAGGAAATTCATGACCGTGGACTAAGGCCTGATGATTTTATCTATACTAGTTTCATCGACAAGTATGGAAAGGCCGGTGATCTTGGGATGGCTATGGCTCATTGGGATCTTATGATTAGTGAAGGTTTTGGCCCAAATGTTGTGACATACACTGTGATGATTAATAGCCTATGTAAGGAAGGATTTGTGAGGAAAGCGGAGGTTCTGTTAAAGGAAATGTTGGTTAGTGGGATAATTCCAAATGAGATCACACACGGATGCTTTCTCGATCATCTTACCCGAGAAGGGAATATGGAGGAGGCTAAACGGCTACATAAGGCAATGCTAAAAGGTTTCCTTGCTAACACAGTGACTTACAATATGCTTATTCGAGGTTTATGCAAGTTGGGCCGAATTCAGGAAGCTTCTCAGACCCTAGATGAAATGTCAGATAATGGTATTTCTCCAGATTGTATTAGCTACTCAACTATTATATGTGAACACTGTAGAACGGGTAATTTGCAAGGAGCCTTCAGTTTATGGGAATCAATGTTAAACAAGGAGATTAAGCCTGATGCAGTTGCTTATAACTTGCTGATACATTCATGCTGTGCTGCTGGAGAGTTTAGGAAGGCTTATGAATTTCATAATAGTATGGTGAAAAGAGGTCTGAAGCTAACTCGGGCGACGCATGCATGTCTCATGCGACAGACGCGCATGCAAGAATCGCCATTTGAGCCGGCCACAACGAGCTAGCCGTGGGCCGAACAATCTGTTCGGAATTGATCACAACTGCTCCCACTCCCCATTTTGACAGAGGTAAATTTAGTTGTGTAACATAGAACGTCAGAAACAAGGTGAAGGCATGGCAGGGTTTGTACATTATATGATGTATTCATTACTTGATGATTCAATTTACAATAATATTCGTTTCAAGATTTGCAATGCTTACTTATGTTGGTGGAGTTCAACAAGATTTGGAATTAATCCATTTATGGTTATTCGGCCCATGAAATTAATAAAGTAAATTTACAAGTAAAAGGAATAAAACAAATAATATTTGCTTTTGTTCTAGAAAAGAAAACATTACTACAGGAACTTCAAGAACAGGGGAATATCATATAGGTGAGGCAGGTACCATAGTGACATTAGTCCCACAAACTATTAACATATCTGTCGAGTAATGCTAAGAGCTAATATCATACTCGGCACAACCCTAGAGATCAGTTGGCACGACTTTTGAAGACGTCGAGACCCATCTCAGTTGGATCAGTTGCTTGCAGCTCCACCTGAATGCCATCTAACTCCCTCTTGAACCTGTCCTTAGAACTAGCATAGATCATTTTGCTCCTCACCTTTGCAGTGTCCGGGCACCTTACCACAAAGAATCCATACACAAAGTTTAGTATAAGATGATTTAGAAGCTAGTTAAAGCTGGGACTTAGGCACAACTATGGCCGGGAATGAAGATTTACCATGCAATAAAGAAAATCCTGCTCTTCTGGACATTCTCTGCTGTCACAAAGTCAAAATCAAAAACTGCATATCTGCATTCCTCAGCAGGAAGGTTTGCAGTGAAATCTTCGTAGGTTTCAGCTGGTTCGCCAAGCTTTTCCACAATCACCTGTTTTTGCTTCTCCTCGATCTTGAACACTATGAACCGGTGTGTCCTTTTAGTTTTCAGCTCCATAAATTTCAGTTTGCACTCATCGTGCACAGCCATTCCTGATGCTGCATTAGCCTACACAACAAAGATAACAGGAAAGTTACTAACAGAGGAAACATAAATTTTGAAGGATTGAGATTTGGGATGTAGTATAAAGGCTATTAATAATAATGAAGACAAGGGAGCCTTCAAGCTCTTTCCTCATTCTTTAAAACACCAAAGTTACTCACAAGCGACACATATGCAAGTACATGGACCTCTAGAACCTATCATATCTCACAGTTCAGAAGTAAATTTCTTCATTAAATTTTACATAATAAAAGTATAAAATGAAAATGTATTTCCATGTAACAATCCGAGCCCCCGATGTCTCTATCTCCCCAAGTCTCATCTTTTTCTCTTCCCATCCTCACATGTTACACCCACAGCATCTACAATTGTCCAAACTCAACACAATAAGAAAAGCCTCTTTTTTTAATCTATAATAAAGTCATTAAATGTAGACCTCAATTGTTTCTCACAATAATGAGGATCAGGAAAATATATAGAATGTTAGCATCCCATATCAAATCAAGCAAAATACACGATAGCAAGACGTTATATGGATAAGTTGCATTACTCTAGTTCGCAACTTGTCATTGAACAATACACAAGTCTAACAAGACAAATGCACTAAATACAAGCTCGGACATAAACTTATAAGATTCAAAATCCATGGTAGAAAATAAGAAGTTACTCACGCATAAAAATTTCTTGGATACAATTATTACAATGTAAATTGGGCTTTATAGGTAGAAGGATTTAAGAACAACAAAATGGCCCCAACTTAGTTATGTTCTAATGAAATAGTAAAATATACTCTCTTCGTCCATAAAAATTTGCCAAAATTTCCTTTTTGGTCCGTCTACAATATATTTGCTTTATTCCATTTACAGTCATAGGATTCACACAAATAACAACATCCACCACATATTTAAAAAGAAACACTTACTACACTCACATGCTACAAACTATTTTATTAAAACCTGCGGCGTCCACAATGTAACAAATTTTATGCGGACGGAGGGAGCACGTGAGACCAAAGTACCGGGTGTAAACAAAAAATAATAATAACAACACTTTGACATTAGAGTCAACTAATAATCAAACACAAGACGGAAATTCAACAAAACCTAGCGAAAAGTCAAGTCAAGTAATAGGAAATTCATATTTCGCCAAAATATTAGTTAAAAAATTCAATCACATATCAGCTCAAAATTACCACATATAAACTTAGTGTCGCACGCCCTAGAATAGAACCACCGCCGTCAGCAGACCCGGGATCGGCCAAAAATAATAACCAACATACAAATCGAAAAAACTATATCAAATCAGATCCTAAATCCAGATGGAAGATTATGAAAGAGAAAAAAATGACGAACAAGTAAAAATTCAGGCTGAGCTACCGAAAAATTCAGGCTGAGCTACCAAATGTTGCCGAGAAAAGTACAAGTAATTAGCTGAAAAACTATTTCTCTTGCCAAAAATAGATAAATTAAATCAACATAAAGCTCATAAAAAGGTGGAAAGGTCAAATAAGAAGCGGGAGTCACTAACCATGATAGGGAGGTTTGATCGGAGAAGATCGAGGAGGTTTTGACAACGATCCTAGGGAGAAAATCTAGGGCTGGTGAAAGGATATGTGATTTTCGGGTAGATATTTAGAGAGAGAGACCATAAAACACAAAGCAGTATTAAGCAAATAGGAATAGCAGAAAAATATAGGAAGGAGGGAAGAGTAAAATGTCGAGAATACCCCTCAGACGCTCCGCTTTCAACATCGGCGGCTTGTTAACTTGCTCGGTTCATTTGTCCTTTGACATGCCCCTCAATCGTAATTATTTTGTGTGGACTCTCGCACCATCCACAAACGGGTAATTTGGTTCGATTTTTATTATTAAAAAAATAGTTATTAGTTCGGTTTAATTTAGATAAAAAATCGAATCGAAAACTGAATACTCATTCCTAAAAGTGTTTTTACTTTTCAAATTGCCAATCAGATTCCAAAAATTTGAGTTATTGGCCAATGCAATTTGAACTCGGGCCAAATTCAAGATTGATAAGAAATTCATATATATTTTTACCAAATAAATAGAATAAGTTAAAAACCAAATTTGGGTGTAGTTGATATATTTATAGCCAATTAATCCAATTTAAAAATATGGCACACGTGTGTCGCATAGAAGAAGAATGCTAGTAAATTCTTCATTTTTTACATTGAAAGAATAATGCTACTAAATAACTTCTAATGCATTATTAATATGCTTCATTTTTTACATTAAAATAAATTTACATATTTCTTCTTTTGATTTATTGACTAATTCGCATATTATATTAAATATATCTACATATATGTTCATCATTTTTTAGTGGATTTTAAATATCTAAATTGGGATAGTAACTTAAAAACTATTCATTCATATATAAAATTTCTAAAATGTTCACATTTACTATTTTACTTTCACAATTCACAACTCAAAATTAATCTTAATTGTAAATGGGGATTTTAAGACCACCATTCATAACTTGAAATTATCTTTGGTTATGAATGAGAATTTTAGGCTATGATTCATATCTTGAAGTTACTATTGTTTGTGGATGAGAATTTTTAGACTATCATTCATAACTCGAACTTTTTGGTTGGCAATAAAAGTTTTAGGCTATCATTCATAATTCGAAATTACTACTGGTTGTGAGTTATGACTAAGTTTTTAGGCTATCATCACAATTCGTAATTACTTTTGGTTGTAAACTGGAGTTTTTAAGTTATCTTTCACAATTCGAAATTACTATTGGTTGTGAATGAGAATTTTAAGGCTATATCATTCCCTACTCGGAGTTCTTTTGATTGTTGTGAATGAAAGTTTTTAGGCTATCATTCACAACTTGAAATTACTCCTGGTTGTGAATGCGAATTTTAAGGCTATCATTCACAACTCAAAATTATTTTTGGTTGCGAATGAGAGTTTTTGATCTATCATTCACAACTCGATATTACTTTTGGTTGTGAATGAGAGTTATTCAAATATCATTTACAACTTAAAATACTATTTGTTGTGAATGAGAGTTTTTCGGCTATTGTTCACAATTTGAAATACTATTAGTTGTGAGTGACAGTTTTTAGACAACCATCTACAACTCGAAATTACTATTGGTTGTAAATGAAAGTTTTTTTATGATATTATTCACAATACGAAATTATTGTTAGTTGCGAATGAGAGATTTTATGCTATTATTCACAACTTGAAATATTATTGGTTGTGAATGGGAAAAAAAATAAAGGCTATTCACAACCAAACCATCTATTTAGCTGTGAAGAAAAAAATAATTGT
The DNA here is from genome assembly GCA_034509125.1 of Monilaria moniliformis. NCBI lineage: Eukaryota > Viridiplantae > Streptophyta > Magnoliopsida > Caryophyllales > Aizoaceae > Monilaria > Monilaria moniliformis. The sequence goes on from JAYDZE010574712.1 coordinate 7,127, forward strand.
GTGTTATTTTGTCATACACCCCCAAAAGTTCATCTAATAAACCACAATATCCTATTATTCAAACCTATTAATGTCAAATTTCTTATGGTCAAGTAAAAAAAAGGCCAAGTGATTTTATCATTTAAAACCTTGTAGTATTTTTTACATGCTCGCAATTTTTGCACATTTTTTAGGACATCAATATCCCGTTGGACATTATCTTTTTGAACACTACTATTCATATGCTTATTCACCCACGTTCTATCAAATACTATTTCCTTAAGCACTTGCACTATTCACGGAACCCAGTTACATTTTATTATTTTATTAAAATTCACAAATGGCCACATGTCGCGCCACAATTGGTCGGCGGAAGAAAAGACGTGCTCAACAACCCGCACCAGCGTGCTCGGATTGCTGAGTATGCACCAACGTGCTTTATAAATAGTGTACGTATTAAAAAGGTAGTACTTTATATATGTATAGAAAAAAGTTGAACACGTAAATAATAAACGGTAAAAAATAGTACTTATGAGATGCTAATATTCGAGGGTCGAAACATCAAAAAATCAAAAAGTGAAGGTTGAGTGCCGAGTCTAGTTGTCTAGGGTTTTGTAAATTGCACATCCACAAATGAAATTAGCGGGCGGGAGAAAGCGAATTAAACGAAATTTAACAGTCAGCATCCCAAATTTTCAAATTTCATCCTCGCTTCCCATTGGTCCATCACACACCACGCGGATCGAGCCCTAACGCATCAACGGCCGTAGCCGCCCCTCGCTGAAGCTCACCAGCACCAACCCCTCTATATAATCGCAATCTCCGATTCCCATTTCACCACCCAACGCATCCGAAAAAGCCGTTCAACTTCAATACTCGCAAAGGGCTAAATCGTCATTTCCAATGGAGGCTGCCGCTAAATCGAAGAAGGGCGCCGCGGGAAGGAGGGGCGGCGGCCCCAAGAAGAAGCCGGTCTCCCGCTCCGTCAGAGCCGGCCTGCAGTTTCCGGTCGGCAGAATTGGCCGTTATTTGAAGAAGGGCCGCTACGCGCAGCGTGTCGGCACTGGTGCGCCGGTCTACATGGCTGCCGTTCTCGAGTATTTAGCAGCTGAGGTAACGAAAACGCATCGTGCTCGGCAAATTTACACGATATGTCGGATTCGCTGTTTGATCTGTGATACGATTGGCGTAGTTCATTAGGTCCAGCATTGAATTGTGCCGCGGATCTGGGATTGCGCTAATGTGTTTTAATCGTGATTGTTAATTTCTTGTAATTTATCGGATTTCAGGTGCTGGAGTTGGCTGGAAATGCGGCCCGGGACAACAAGAAGAACAGGATCATTCCCAGGCACGTTTTGTTGGCTGTGAGGAACGATGAAGAGCTCGGGAAGTTGTTGCAGGGTGTGACCATTGCTCATGGCGGTGTGCTTCCGAACATCAATCCGGTGCTCTTGCCAAAGAAGGCTGGTGGAGACAAGGCCACTAAGGAGCCGAAGTCTCCGGCCAAGGCCGCGAAATCACCCAAGAAAGCTGCTGCTTAGTTGTAGGCGGATTGGGTTCAACGAATTTTATCAATTGTATGTGATTTTTGGCTTAGAATGGGTTCCTTAGCGGAATTTAGATGGCAGAAAAATGGAGGATGTAATTATATAGTACTGTTGATTTAGAGCCCAATTTTAATATCAATCTAGTTAATTCAGCCACATTTTGCGGATCGTGTTTGGTTTCTTCGTTATTTCTTTTGATCTGTTTTTGGTTTTCGTTCGTTATGATGATTGATTCGATTGTTGTTCTATGGGAATCGTTCGCTAAATTTTTCTGTTTCGTTCAAGTTGGCACTGTAAAGATTGTTCGTCATCTTTTGAGGGTAAGAATCAGATGCCCAACAATAATGATTTTCAATTTCCTTAATTCTCTATTTTTTAATATTAAAAAAAATAAATATTTGCTGAGAATCGTTTTGTACAGACGCAGAAAGATGATGATTAGTAGGTGTGGATAGCGACAGACTTCCTCAAGAAATAAACTTTAATAAAGAAGCACTGACTTTACCTTTTTTTATCCTTTTGTCGAGGAAAGTTGAATCTTTGCAGAGGATGCGTTTGTTGCAAAAGATTCGTCCCGCCTTTGCATCCCTGCTCTGTAGATGCCTCACACGGCGGCACATGCAACTATTCGTCGGAGGTCTCTCTCTCTCTCTCTCTCTCTCTCTCTCTCTCTCTCCTTCACACTTGCAAATGTGCGCAATGTTTGTCCTTAACGAGGGTTCTGAAGTAAAATTAGGGCTCTGAACTAAATTGGCCTCTTGACTTGCTTGTTCTATCCTGATTGTGGTTCTATTTCCTGTTCGATGAAATGCTCCAATGAAGGCCGAAGGCTTAGTATCTGAAAACATAGAGTTTAATATGGAAGCTAGAACCAGGAAGCATGATATATGCTTGTTCAGTTGTTTTCATGGTTGAAGTGTGAACTGTATCACAATATGATTATTTCGCTGTTGCCAAATGACAAAGGTGAAGTCTACTTTGGTGCTTTATATAAGAATAGATTGATCCCTAACAGTTTTCACTTGTGGCTAAAAACCCTGATTAATTTGCAAAGAAATGCAGACGGAGTAGATATCTAAGATAAGTACCATTAGATTGTTGTATCCTGAGTTGAGCGTGCGTGCAATAGTATTCTGAGATGGTCACTCGTCTTAATGAAAGGAAATCGTTCTGCTTCCAGGACTCTCTTATGATACCAATGAAAGTGTGCTGAAGGATGCGTTTGAGAACTATGGTGAAATAGTTGAAGGTAGGGGTAGTTACAACATTATGATTTACTTGAGATTATTGTGGCATTGATTTCATAACATCAGCAGTTAAGGTAATATGTGATCGTGTGAGTGGAAGATCAAGAGGATATGGATTTGTGCGCTACTCTTCTGAAGTAGCAGCAAACAAAGCCTTGAAAGAAATGGATGGTCAGGTATGCTCAAAGATTCACATACGTTTTTTCTTACATGCCTAAGTATCTTTCTTTCATTAACATTCTTAGTTAGTCCACCCTGTATTTTATGCCTTTAACAGTTGCTGGATGGTAGAAATATCCGAATTCACTATGCGCACAGAGAGGGAATCAAGGAAGTCAGGGTCAGGCCTAAAACTCTGAAGCTTTGTGGCTTTACTTATGCACTATATAATCCTTGTTTCCTTCTTTCCTTGTTCTATATCTTGCTTAGTTCAAAACATTTTAAACTTTGATTGATTTTCTCATGTTCATTCTATTTTGTACTATGTCCTGCTTAAGACCTCACTTTAATAGATGCCAATACCATGTTACTTGTAACTTGCACATTTCGAGATCAGGTTTTCCTTGCACATCCTTTAGAACTGAGAATTGGTTTGTTAGAGATTACATTGTAGAATGATGAAGAAACTTAGACTGAAGGGTTTGTTGAAGAAGCAAAAGTGTTCACATAATGAAAATCAAGATTTAAATGAATCTGTTGGATACAATGTTCAAATCACTTGTAAAGGGGTGGGGGTGGGAGGTTGGATCTATTCCAACAGAAATTTGAACATTGACGAGAGGTACATTTCCTGCCTTTCTATGTGGTTCTTTAGGCTTCAATATGCATTATAATATTGTTTTTATTTTAGGTTATTAATGAGTTTCTCTACTGGAACTTAGATTTAGTTAAATGTCCTTTAATTACTGAACTTTATTTTGACCTTAAGAATCCTCAAGAGTTATCCTCTTTATTTTGTTTCCTGTTTGGTGTTTGTTAGTTAGCCCACTTAATTGTGTTTAAACCGACTTCGGCTATTGCAGTCTTCCCTAGTTTCAGTAACCTTCTTTTTCAGGGGGAGATTTGTAACAGCCCAGAAGCCCAGACTTCATTGTTTTCAAATAATAGGGATGCGGAGACTGAAATTTTAGATGGGGAAATGAGCACGGTGAAAAGAGGGTGAAATGAAGCTGAAAAGGTGAATATGAATTTCCTGGTGTGCACCATGCTTGATGATCTCGTTCTTGCATCTCCTTAGATAACAACAATTAGTTACAAGCAATGCAATAAAATGTAGTCCTTAGCACTGATAATTATGCAGTCACCTCTGTCCACTTCTGGTGCTCCTAAATTATTTGTGAACATGTTACTGAGTCAAATCCAATACATGGAGTGATTTGGGTCCAATCAATGTTTCTAATTTGAACTTGTGCTTAGTTACTGCTGCCTCCTTCATTCAGTTCATTTCTCCATCTCAAGCTACCCAATAAATTATCTTTCAAGGGAAGATCACTGTCCCGGTATTAGATGTCCCTGTGATGAAAGCAATATCTCCTCATGTGACTGGTCAGGGTGGAACTTCTACTGAACTAGAATTTTATTCAATCTTTCTAATTCTCTTGCCCAGTCTTTTGGCAAGTAACCTCATTTTAAATAGTCTTTGGCGTCAAGCAAGAGATAATAACTGCGACAGGTTAATAGAGTTGTTTCTTTATAGCA
>JAYDZE010574723.1:0-11596 GCA_034509125.1 Monilaria moniliformis
TCGAAACCCTCGTTCGACGATTATATTATATCAGAAAATCATTGTTCCGACTAGACCCTTTTTTAGGGATGTTACAAAAAGTAGACGAAATTCATTAAAGAAATTAAAATTACATATTTTAAAATTCCTAATATTACATAATTTAAAATCGAAAATTACATAATTAAAATTCCTAATTTAAAAATTGAAAATCGCATAATATAAAAATCCTAAGATTACATTATTAGATTTCCTAAAAATCCTAATCCTTCAGAAACGTACCCAAATCCTTCTGGAGATTAGTGATCAATCTCCAATACGCGTCCAATTGTTCAGGCGTCATATCACTACTATCTTTGGAATATGTCTTAACTAACAAGTTGTACATTAGCGTTTTGTTGGCCGCCGTCATCGCCTGCGATTCCGCATTGCTCGAAGCCGACGTTTTTCCCCTTCTCTTCGCCGCCTTCGATCCGCTCGGACGGGCTCGCGCCTTTGGATCCTTCGTCACCGCTTGTGGAGTAGTTTCCGCTCAAGGTGTTCTTTGTGCGCTTCGACGCTGATTCGAGGCCACCCGGGCACTTATCGATGCTTCGGACCTTATTCCAAGTGGTGGCGTACTTGAATGGTCTACCAGTGTCGCTTTGGTAGACCTGCATGGCGGCTTTTAGAATATGCGTCGCACTGCTTGGCAAATCCTTCTCCAAATTGTTGTAGATGCCGCAGAACTTGGAGATTTTCGGGCTAACTTGGTCGAAATGAGCTCGGACCATCTTCTGAGTGCGCCGGGACGCCCTTCAGCCCGACGTGTATACCCCGTATGCCGGACATTTTTGCACTTGAAAAATAAAAAAATGTGATGAAGAAAATGAAGTTGATAGAGAAATGGATAGAATATGTGTGGAAAATGAAGTGGGAGAATGTGGGGTATTTATAGGAGTGTGTATTAATTTCTTAAAAGAAGAGAAGTAGCCGTTTTTTCCCGTTGGAATTTTTTTCTTTCGAATTTCCGTGATTTTAAAAATAAAAAAATAAAAAGCAATTTCTGTGAATTTCCAATATTTAATTTAAAATAAAAAGCAAACAACTAGCTAACTCACACCCCCCTCTGCCATCTCACCCCCTCTCTCTTTCTTTCTCCTCCCTTCTCGCATCTCCCGCACCTTCCACCGCCTGTTTCTCCCTCGCCCCACCCCCAATTGCTGCCGCACAAAGGCCGCTACTCTCCTCGACTTCCTTTACATTCAGGGATTTCCCCAATTTATCCATCATCACACTCAAATATCCATTTAATTTCTCCAACATTTTTATGAAAGAAAAGTAATGCTTCAGTAACCTCGACGAACCGAAACCCTTACTGAGTGTCCCATGGCTTAGCTTTTTGCTGATGATAAGACCTAAAAGTCGGTTAGCTCTTGCTGATTCTTTTTATAGTTTTTTCTGGTTTAGAAAGAGTCAATGGTGAAAGATCTAGGAAATAGTATATGGTCAAATGATTTGGATGACAATGATGTCGGCAAGACTGAAACAACCAGGGGAAACTCCGGTGACCTATAGTTGCCTTTCGAGTTGTGGTCGTTATGGATTTTTCCTTTACGGATTGGCAAAATTGGATTCTCGATCAGCGCTGGAAAGATAACAAATGTAACTCTAGTAATTGGTCCTGACTGTGGATACAAATTGGTCAATGCATTGAGTAGAGTTTGGCCGATGCATGTGTACGGAAGGCGGACCATTTGCGGAAGAAGTACAGGCGACAGGAGAGGGGGAGAAAATATGATTTCGAAATTTGGATTTGGGGTGGAGAAATGGGAGAAATTGTCAGATATATTTGTTGGGCTGGAGTGTGGGGCTGGAGAGGTTCCAGAGGAAGATGTGGCCAGCCACGGCGGAGTGGAGCGCGATGAGGGCGGCGTGGTCGGAGGCGATGTCCGGCGTGTATTATATGTATCTATACGTCATGCATTGGGTGTGGGTGTAATTTTAATTTTTTATGTAAGTTTTATAACCAAAACGATATCGTTTTGGTCCAAATAGATATTTCGACTTGTCATCTCAGACCGTTGTGGTCGACACAGATTTATTGGCATGCAACGTCGATTAAAATTACGTCGGAAATATAAGGGTCGGATCGGGTTGGGAAATTCGCATGATCCGATTAGTGGATGATTTTACAAATCACTTTTAAAGTTCATAGGAAAAATCAAATTTCAGTCAAAATTCATGATTTTTGCGACCATTACTCAATGGATAAACAAGATTAAAGAAACAATAAATGAATCTTCGTAGGCTCAAATAAATGGACGGATTTAGACTAAAACAAACAATATAAATTTAAACATAAATAAACAATAGCAGACAGACACTTGATGCTACAGAGACAGGCTACAGAGACTATATACCAATACTTTTCAATTTCTCGATTTCTTATTCTTCTATATCTATTTCATCAATTTCTTAACTTGATTAGAGTAAATTTAGCAAAATTAAAACTCTTAAGTTTGGATCGGTATTACAAAAATTAGGTCATGCTCCATATCTTGAATATATCAGATAACTGAGTGAAGAAGGATGGAAAGGAAGACTCACAAGTTGAAATATTGGACGGTCGTGCCGGTGCTATGGTAGTGCCGGAGGCCCGGAGAAGTAGGAGTCACATCTGGGAGGAGAAAAAAAGAATGACAGAATGGTACTCTGAGAAGTGAGAGGTATTCGTCTGATGCAAGCTAAGATTAGAGTAGATTTATTTTATCTTTTCATTATTATTTTATCTTGTATGATTTATATATACTTTAAATGTATTATTAATTGGAGCTATATTTTTTTTAAAACATGCACAACCGGGCAACCTGGTTTAAACATATATTTCTTGTAATCGTGATTTTTCAACAGATAAACATATTGAATTATACTATTATAAATAAATTTGATCATAACTCATTAAAATTACAAAATAATTGACTATCTATGCAACAACTAAGTTGAAGTTCATATACACATGATACCAAAAGTCCTGACATGCCACAACGTCTAACATATCTAAATATTTACCTAAAAGGTGACGAGTGACTTGACGAAGACGCAACTGCTCAAACGATGCAAGAATGTCGATAGTCTAATCTGCACAAATGAGAGAAATAACAACATAATGGTGCAATTTACAAGCTCATTAGTATACTAAGACGTGCCTGGTTAACCGTAACCGGAACCGGCCTTTACAGTTCGAACCAGAACCGTGTTAATGGGCTACATGGTCTGGATACGGGCTAGGGTTTCTGGAACCAAAAATCGGTGGTTACTCGCTGATTTAGAACCGACGGTTTTCGAGGTTCGCAGACCTAGACGGTAGGATGCAGGTGTAGGTGCAGCTTTGGGGCTAAAAACTAGCAATTTTCTGTTGTAGGCCACCATTTTTTTGCGAAACTGTCGGTTTCAGCAAAATTTTAATTTTATTTTTTTTCTTTTAGAAATTCAAATTCAGATTTGAATTTTTCTCACTCATTTTTATCTATACATACCCCTTCATCTCCTCATACTCAACTCACGCCTCTTGTGTTAATAAGAATGATCTCCTTAACCTTCACTTTCTCTCTTGTTATGCTTACTATTTACTATTTCTATTCTTCTAAGTTTTAATTCAATTTCTCTCAATCCTCAAGTGATTACTTTACTTATCTCATATTCTCAATTACACAATTACGCATTTACATCTGACACATATCCTACACTATATGATTTATATCAATATGTTTTCATCTCGTCATAACCGCGTTGATAAGGGCAAAGGTGTTGCCCAAAACTAAAGTGATGCCACCCCCGGATGTAGGTCATCGTCACATCGAGAACAACTCTTTGATTATTCGAAACAAGTAGCTATGCGTTTGCGGGTAAATTCGAGAAAAATATGCTAATTGTGTTATCTTCAATTAATATTTATTTATATCAATTTAGTTTAATTTTTTAATTGAATTTATGTCTAATGTGACGATTGCAGGATGAGGAATATTGTGCAGCTACCGCCTTTACGGGCTTGAACCCCCTATGATGATGAACATCAACAGTCCACACTTCTCCCAAGGTCAAAGAATTTTTTTTTACAACACAATTCCATTACCCGAGTTCAATTTCAATATGAGCAACGAGGTTGATCAACCAATATTATCTCATCCCCGATCTCATCATTCTCAACCATCTCAATATGGTGATGAAGATGAAGATGAAGATGAATTGTCACCACCACCGATAAATAAAAATGAAAAAAATTAGGACTTCCAACTTCTTCATAAAACACTTCAAGAAGTGGAAAGAGATGAGCTATCTACTGCCATCACGATAATTGAAACCGCACAAGCTCATGATTGGCACTCCTTATGTCTTGAGGCGGACTCCATGTACATGATCTGAGTCCTAAAAAATAGTTCTCTATTGGTCCCTTGGAGATTTATCGCTCGATGGAAGCAGGTTCTTCATATCATTCTTTCATTCGATTTTAGAGTCTTTTAACATTTGTAGATAGAGAAACTCGGTGGCGAATGCTATGGCTCAACACTCTACTCTAATTGGCTTGTGGCCACATACTATCCTGATTATTGAATTAAGCTAGACCTCTATGTCCCTTGATACACTGGTTTCGCTTAGTGGAACACCGAACATCATGGGGCCTTCTTAGTGCGGTTTGGTTGGATGTTTCACATCTTCGTTCGCTGAGGAGTTTTTAGACCTTGGACATATGTCGAGCACCTGGTGCTCTGAGTCTTTCTTGGATACGACGTTTATTCTTAAACTTGGAGTGCAGGTGCTCTCCATGCTGCTTGGGCTGATTCTCGGGTGGTTTTTCACTTAACTGGGCGACGGGGGCCGGACGAGCCTTCATCCACCTCCTCGCTTCATGAGCTTGGGGCGAGAGTCGATTTCTTGGTTTGACTCGGCAGTCTCTCGACTTTTTCAACAAATAGTTGACAGTTGCTTCGATCTCGTTGTTTCGTGTTGAACGCCCAACTTTGGCCCTCTTTCAAGCTTTTGATGTTTTTCACACTCTTGTTGCGCTGGGTTATGGGCTCTAAGAGTCAGAGATGTTTTTCCAGGGTTCTTGTGTGCATGACTCTGATCTTGTTGTGGGATCTGTTTATCTTTGTGTTTTGCTTCTTGTTGTTCAGAGTTTTGCTCTACTTTGCTTTGTTTTTTATTTTCATTTATTCTTTTGATGTAGTATGATTTATAACTACACTGCACACAAGTGGAATTGGACCTAATGCCTCTTGCTAAGAAGAGTCATGCAGTGTCTCAGCTTTGCCAGTTAAATTAGGCCACATTAGCAGTAGATTAAAAACTTGGTACAATGACATGATTAGATGTCGGTTATAAATTTACAACTATCAACATTTAATTGTCGATAGACATTTTAATTTTAAATAATGGGTTAATAGTGTTTTATATCCGCAACTTTCAGCAGAAAATGTCCACATTTTCATTTTTTCATCAAATGACCTCAACTTTCAGCATTTTCCATAAAACGTTCATCTATACAATATTCGGTCACAAAAAGCTGATTTATCTTGTCGGAGTCTGAAACAATGTCGTTTTTGTAAAAAATAAGAAGAGTGTCCAACTTTTAGTGTATTTTAGAATATGTCCCCAACTTTTGAATTTTCATCAAATGTCCCAAACTTTCAGCATTTTCCATAAAACGTCCATCTATACAAAATTCGATCACAGAAAGCTGATTCATCTTGCCGGAGTCTGAAACAATGTCGTTTCAGCAAAAAGTAAGAAGAGTTAATAGTGTTTTGTGTTCCCAATTTTTAGCGTATTCCACAAAATGTCCCAAACTTTCATTTTTCTTTAATGTTGAGAACAGTTTTTGAAATACGCTAAAAGTTTGGGACATTTTCCGAAAAGGCTAAAAGTTGGGGACACAAAACACTATCAATAAAACTTATTTATTGCTAAAACGACGTCGTTCATGTGTTGAAGTGGAAAAAACTTCTACCTCAAACTTCGGCGACATGAATCAACTTTCTGTCACCGAATTTTATATAGCGATATATTTTATAAAAAAAACCATCGAAAGTTGGGGACATGTAATGAAAACCGAAAGTTAATGATATTTTGCATAATACACTTTAAGTTTGGACATTTAATAAAAATATGAAAAGTGATGATATTTTATGGAATACGTTGAAAATTGAAAATAAAATACTATTAACCCTAAAAAATTGTCTTTACACATTTGAAGCATACAATTATAGTTTTAATAATCGGATAAAACAACTAAAAAAGATATTTAGAAAATTAATTATTTTCGTATGTTTACAATTTATTTTAATAGTTTATTATGGATACATAAAACATCGTCTTAGGGAAAACGAGTTATAATATACTTTAATTGATCTAATATGTCCGAAATTTGATTACACTTTTCATTAATTTATTAAGTAAAGATATTCTACCAAGCAGCAATTACATCACTTAGTCATAATTGATTTATGAGATAGTCATATCATATATGATATATGCAACAAATTACAAAATTTAACTAAATTATCAAATTGAAAAAACTAAACTAAAAAAGGATCATAAGTTAATCATATATGCAACAAATTACAAATAATTTAATTAAATTAACACTTTGAAAAAACTAAACTAAAAGAAGCATAATATATTAGGGCAAAAAATGCGTCTTCACTTAAGTAAAGTGAAGACGCATTTCGGAAATGCGTCTCTGCTCCACCCGGCCGGGTGGATTGAATTTCACTCCACCCGGCCGGGTGACTTCCTCTGTCTCCCCAGAATGCTCCACCCGACTGGGTAGGTATTCCGCGCCATTTCACCCGGCCGGGTGGAAGTCCTTGTACGAAACAGAAGCTTTCACCCGGCCGGGTGAAATGTGGTACAGGTTCCACCCGGCCGGGTGCGCAGCGCCCAGATTGTTATTCCTCACTTTCATCTCGATGAATATTGTTCTTTAATTTCTTTTTATATTATATCCTATCTCCAATCACACCCTTCATCATTTATCATGATTCCATTATCTGTTGTCTAATTATTAGTTTATACCTTCTTTATTAAAATATTAATCACAAGGTGGGCTAAGATTGTTTTAATCTATATATTAGCCCTCGTCTCGTCTTGGTTGGTTTCCTGCTGAAAGACGAAATCACTTGCCTGCCTCAAATTTTATATTTTTCTTTTCCAATGACTGCATAACACGCACCTTCCTCTTAATAGCAACGCCTGAAGTTAATTGGCTCTAATTATTAGTATGTCTAGTTGTCTACTCATATTAAGATGTGTTAGTGAGGGTGTGAATTTAGGACAATTTACAAGAAATGGATGACAATATTGTTTTATTCATAATATCGTTTGTAATAAAACATCTCGTATTCACTGATATGTATTAACACAGCAACAAAAGCTGCAATCTGATGCCAAAAAAATAACAAAAAAATTTAAAAAAAAAAAAAATAGAAAGGGCAAAAAGAAAAACCAACTTTCCATTTTATTCAATTCAATATTCCACCTTTATTATTATCATTATTATCATCTTTTTTTTTGCTTTAAATTCTTGCAGCAGCTTTTTTCCTACACCATATTCTATCATCCTGCAGCGAAAAAACTGCCTGGAATATTTTACTTCACAGGCTTAGAAGGGCTGAAATTTAGCAAGAATCTATAGATACACACATGATATATATATATACAGAAATAGTGTACGTGTATGCAGCCATTACATATTCTTTATGTTTCTGAAAGTGGGGTCTCTGCAGTGATCTTCCTAAAACACAACACTCCTAAATACAATGCACAGATTAAACTAAAGAAACAGTATTATATAACTAGCAACAGCTACTCATCTCTTCTTTTCTTTCTCATACACAACACATGCTCATACACAAATCCAGCCTGTCAACCTTAATTATTATATGAAATCCCCATTATTTTTTATTTGATTTGTTGTTTCTCCAAAGAAAGAGGCATAGGACTTTGTATCCTGCCCTCGCTAAGATCATTGCTGTGCTTGGATTATTCAAACACACCGTATACATATCTTGTCATAACCCAATAGATTTTCATTTGTTGTTTCTCCACATAAGCTTTTTTTCTTCTTTTTCTTTTTTGGGGTTGAGTTGTATTGTCCGGAATTCGACGTGGGCTTGCCATTTGTATGAAATCTGTGGCATGATGATCATCAGCAGGCTGGCTTGTTGGCTTGTGGACATCTTGTTAAGTTTCTGAAGGTGTAGATGATCATAGTTTGAAGATATGCAATGAAATTCATAGCCAAATTCGACTTTCATTTCCAGGTGTAGATGTTTTTTCTTCATTCTGATCTTGCACTACTTGAATTGAAGATGAATGCAACATGATAGTTCAATCTGCAGAGGTTTCTTTCTTTCTATTATTGTGATTTCTTTGGGAATGAAGTGTTAGTGTAATGTTCATTAAAGCCTTAATGTTGTGAAATGGTGAAAGAAACATTTCTTTTTCTAAATTTTGTTCAACTGTGACCTCTGTGTCTGTGCGTGTGTCCAGTTATAGTTCCACGATTGGTATGGAATTTTTTCTATATCAGGCAAAAACAGATAGATCTAGTTTTGCAAATGTTTATCTTGATTCATGAATTCTAAATTTGAGTTTGAAAATGTAGTTTTTCTTATCAAGAATAGATGACATTAGATCACTCCTGGAATCCATTACTTGACATAAACAAGAATTTTAAGCCTCTCTTTTTGACTTTTTTTTTTTTTTTTTTTTTTCTTGTGTACAGCAACTTCAAAAGGTGTCTAATTTTTAAGATAAAACCACTGGTTTTAATACATTATCTTCTCCTCACACTAACTCAAAGTCTCATGAAAGGAATTGATGATGATAACAAGCATAGTTAGGCAAAGAAGAATCCCTTCTTGATCGGACACAACACAAATTTTAAAATATCCTTTTCTATCTCTGCATGAGGTTGTAATAGTACTAATTTAGTACTATAAAATCTTCAAATATTAGCAAAGAATCACAAATGATTGATGTCCTCTCTCTCTCTCTCTCTCTCTCTCTCTCTCTCTCTCTCTCTCTCTCTCTCTTTTACTTTACTTCAAGTCTGTCTCTCTCTTTTGACAATCTGTGGACACGTTGCTACCACTAATGATGTGGATTTTGAGATAGATTGTTAATTTTTGCACTTCTCTTTTTGTTGAAATCTAAGTGGCCACAATCTTTTGTCTGTCTTCAGGCATGACAACCAAATTTGAGCATTCGATAGTAAATCCGTTGACTAGAAACAACAACTTCGCTGTGATCACTCCTCACAGCTATCCAGAACCACAAGGCTGTTTTTCTTCCATGGATATGATTCTTGAATCCCAGAAAATCGAGTCCATGAGGAAGAAGATGCTGATGCAAGAACAACTCTTCAAGCACCAGGTACATCTCTCCCTATACCACTCCCAAATTCTCTTTTTCTTCTACAACTTCCCCCAAAAAATAAAAAAGATCTAAATGTCAGGTGCAGGAGCTGCATAGGCTATACAATCAGCAGAGGAAGGTGATGCAAGAAATCAAAAACGGGCTGAAACAACGAAAGGAGACAAGAGACATAACTACATCCGAGTTTACTATTAGGCACCATCACCATCAAACAGAAACAGAACCCAAACAGAGTTTCAAACCTTTTAGTGAGAGAATCGAATGTGCAAATCAGAGTAGCTCAGCGGAAATGGCGCCAGCGCCCATCAAAATTTTTCAGGAGAGCACACATCCATTTGAAGATCATCATGGGTTGAAGAAGACGGATGATGAGGTGGAGGTGGAGCTAACGCTGAGCATCGGGCATTGCACCAGGAAACGAAGATCAAAGAGCGCAGAGATTCAAGATTCCGATGAGGTTCAAGAAGTAGCTTCTTCTTCCTCGAGTGTGTATCAAGTAACTACGCGGCCGCATTGGCTGCTGCAGGATCTCAGCTTGAATAGAACGTGATCGCCTTCCAAGGTTTTGGTAGTGTGAAATTCTTTGCGATTTGTTTCTCTCTTTTTTTTCTTTTTTTTTTAAACCTAACATATGATGAGATTCATCCATGGTTGGAACTTGGAGCAGTTGGTGTTTGTAGATGCAATAATTTGTAACTGTCTAACACTTAGTTCTGTAGTTAAAGAAAGTGTTTAGATTCCATCAGTTTTAATCAAACTCATTTTTGTACTAGTACACTTTAGTACTCTTGATTATGTTGGCAAATGAAATAAATAAATATCTGATATTGATCGATCTTATTTTTGAGAGGTTAATTACCAGTAATACGAGCTGGAATTTAGAGTAATAACACAGGGATTTAACGTGGTTCGATCGTTAATTAGATCTACGTCCACGACTCAAAGCGTAAGAGTTTTATTTGCAACTTCCGTGCGTTACATTCTTTCCAGACTGAATGAATTAAATGTTTTGCCCCTAGCTCCTATTTATAGAATTTTACATGAGTTTGGAGGTGGGCTTTACTCGAGGGCCGAGCCGAGCTGGTGGGCTTCTTGGGGGCCGAGCTTCTAGACTTCTTGGGGGCCGAGCTTTTGGTGGGCCGAGCTTTATTCCAAGGCCCACTTATGTTGGGCCTATTAGCTTAGGCCCGTATCCTATCAACATCCTTATTCACAAACGGCCAAAACAAGTTTTGGATGGTCATTACGTTTAGGCTACGTAACTCAACTAATCAAATCTTGAAATATATTCTAGATCCTTTTGCAATTGAGGCGGTCACTTCATCGAGAACCAACATTTTGTTCCTCCTCAGAAGGAGTCCTCCAAGGCAGAGGAGCTGTCTCTACCCCATGCTCCACTCCCCCTTTAATCACTCACTGTATCAAATATTCAATCTCATTCAATACCAATGCTTCCATCAGTAAATCTTTGTGGCATTATTTTTAATAACCTGTTGATCAATTCAAGCAAGTTTGGCTTTGGTAGTTCACGGCTTTTTTCTCAATTTAGGCGAAAATAAGATAAAAGTTTCCTAAATAAGAACTTTTTTTTTTAACTTCTACAAATGGGTAAAACACATGAGCCTCATGCGTTTTCACGAGATCCACATGGCCGGGTGGAACAGTGCACACATTCTGCCCGACCTGATTATATTCTCTGGAATATCGGAGAGTTTCACCCAACCGGGTAGAATTGTGTGCATCTTTTCATTCGACCGGGTGAAACTGAACTCTTCTATAAATGGCTGCAAGAACACGAACAATCAAAGGTCACAAAGAAAAGAATGGTTGCTCTGACTTTCTTCAATTGGGGAAAGTTCATATGTGTGCAGCAAGGAAAATAATGCCTATTAATGAATCTGCTGATAAAGAAACGATGAATGCAAAACTTCAAAATGCTTATGATTGGGTGAAAGACAAATATACCTTAGCGAAAGAGAAGTGCGAAGAGGCTCTACGGATCAAACCAGACTTCTATGAAGGATTGTTAGCTCTAGGTCAACAACACTTTGAAATTTGTAATAGCACCCGCAGCGGCGGCTCTTCACACGAGCCGCCCGCTGCTGCCCTTCGTTGCCCACCGCTGCAGGGCTGCGAGCCGCCGGCTCGAGCCCTCGTAGCGGCTCGTTGCTCGCAGCTCGCAGCCCGCCGCCACGCG
>JAYDZE010574734.1:0-11594 GCA_034509125.1 Monilaria moniliformis
GAGGGCTGTTTGGTTCCATTGGTGAATCACAAGAATCATAGTCTGCAGAATCACTCTCCCCAGCAGCAGATATGTGACTCATATAAATAGCCTTAGATGATCGAGGAATCAGTTGGCCAGGAAACCGCATTAGATCCACTAGCAACTCCACAGAATTTAGTACTACTAAGACGGACATGTGCTTGTATGAGTCTACACACTCAGAATAACCTTCTGTAGGTAAACCCTGATAAATAAAACCATGAGGAAGGATGAGATAAGATAGTGGAAAATTTTCAAAGCTTTACAGGATTCCAGAGTATGAATTATAATTCCTGGTCAAAGCTACAACAATAAGGAAACATTCTCCATACAATTAAATCTTACCACCGCCAGCCTACTTTCAAGTCCAACAGCATCTGCAAGAACTTTGAACATTATTGCTCGAGGTCTGCAAGAACCATACTTTATTTGCCCCAGCAACTGAACACCTCCATTTTCAGATAAAAGCGAGGCTGCATCTGGAGCAGGTTTCTTGGGACTTAGATCCAGATTTGGTCGTTTGTAGACATCAGATACCTAAAAAGGGTGTTGGATCATTGGTCAGGAGTCTCTCATCACAATTGCTGAAGGAAAAATGAACATTGATATGATGAGAACGGAAAAATCGACTGTATAGGGATAACAGAAGAAATGAACCACCGTAAGTTTCATACATGAAATAAAAGAAAGAAGAATAAGAAGATTGATTGCAATTTCGTAAACCATTCCAAAGCAATATGAGAATATGCAATACGTCATGACATGATAAATTCATTCTGAATGCTGACAAAAGTATAGTCATGCTGTTCTTTTAACAGTTACAAAATGGGAAATATTATCTGCTTTCCATGAAGTTCATAAGCAACTCCAATGGATATACCTCTGGTGCAGCGAGAAACCATGGCAGTATGCAGAGTAGTAATTAGTTAGCTATTAAACAACAAAAAAACAAGAGAACCCCATGAGTTGCACACTATTACTTGGACAGAGCAATGAAACTTGATAGTGTAGTGACCCATTGAAGTCGTTTAATATTACAAAGTGAATATGATCATACAAGCAATTGTAATGAAATAAATAATGTCCCAGATAACAAATTGGTTATGTTTGATATTCAAAATTAAGAGTGACCAAGAGACACTTACTAATCCAGCAATCTTTTTTATTATAGCCAGAGGATTTCCATGTAAACCCTTAACCAGAGCTACAGTATACTGCTTTAACTTGGAAAGCTTCTTATCTTTCTCAGCATCAACAAGAATGATGTCAGCTTTAATACCATTAGTCTCCAATGCATGGAGATCATCTATAGTAGGTATATCTTTGTAAAGCTCTTTGAGCTTTTTATCCTGTCAGAAATAACACATTAAGTATTGGCCATTACAGATAAAGATATAAAAGGCCAGAGCACAGTACATTTAGTTACTTGATTTAAGAAAATTAAACATAAACTTTGCTAGGATATCAACAAAAAAAATTGCAGACACTACTAAAAAGATACAAATGCATTGCGTTCAACAAGAGTTTATCCCCCCCTCCCCTTGAAAAAAAAAGGGTGGTGGGAGGGGGGAACCAAAAAAAAAAAAAGGAAAAAGAACAAAAATGATTGAAAACCTAGAAAGATATGTTACTCCTTTAGCTCCTTTAGAGAAATAAACAAGAACAAGAAGAAACCAAGGTAAACACTCATATGGAGATATTGTTCACACAGCTTCACAAGTAAACAAGGTCTTTTGCTTACTACCACTGAGTTCCAATTAACAGACAATTTCAAATGCTAGATTTTCTATGTGCAGAAATCTATTAATGAAGAGGACTGTTAAAAACTAAGATGCTAGTACCTATAACCCCTCTCACGCAATAGATGAGATCATGCTATTAGTTACTAAAAGAAGAATCTGACTGGATGATACATAAAGATAACCAGACTTTCAAGTGTTCAAAAGTTATCTACATGAAATAATATCTTTTCCTTTTCTGAGAAATATATAATATGACCCAAATTAGAAGGTTGTCTGTCAGATGTGATTGTTTAATTCAACTAAAACAGTTTAGTGCTCGTAATCTATATGTGCAAATTAATTTAATCTTAGCATTTAAAGCTCTTCAAATTAAATCCATATTTATTGACTCTATACAACCGCATCTTGTAACTGCAAGTCTTTGACTTTTAATGCTTTTGCACAGCATGATCTACATACAGGCTGCATGTATTACCATATTAACCCTGTTTTCCTATTCACACAAAGATCAAAGTACCACGAAAAATCTAACAGCATTCTTAAAACTACTATTCTTTGCAAAGTTTTGAAATGGACTTCTCTAGAAAAAATAAAGAAAAACTGCAGTTATCACCAACAGACAGAATTTTGAAGTTCTGAAACTAATGGAACAACATTTGGATGTCTATCCAAGGATCGACCTAAACCACCACAACTTGCAAAAGTTAGTGCCCTTATATTGCTGCAGCCAGAATATAGAATGTCAGCTGACTTTTATGCGTGCAAAATTTAGTTTCAGAATCTTAAGATACCCTCAAAGGGCATCATGATTACTAGAATAAATTATCTGTGCACAAGGTAAGTAACTACTATTTCCTGTTAATAATGGTATGTATTGTTTTTCAAGTCAAAAGACATGAAATCGGGAAATTAGAATAGAAATACATATCCGAAACATGAAATTAGTCATATGCTTACAGCAACAATAGAGTAGAAACCGTTGGGAATTGGTTCAGAAAGCATCCCTGTGCTCCAAAGAATCTGTGTTGCTGAAGTGCATGAAGACATATCGTACTTCTCCTCATCATTCAATTCTTTATTTCTCGGATTATTGTCCTTGAAAAAATCCAAGGAGACAGAACCACACTGTTGGTCACCAGGTGACCTATGCTGTGAAGACTCGGTATCATCTCGTGTATTTTCCATATCCATAATCTCGTGAAATGCAATATCATCTCAGTACTCTTATTACTCTTTTAAAGTGCTTATCGGTTGCACAGTTCCAAAAAGCAACAAATGTGTTGCTGCATCAACTATCTTTCAGCTCCCAATGGAGGGCCATATATGACCTGAAAATTGGAGAAAAGTCGAGCATTCAGAACTTGCATGAAAGTATTATCTCATCAAAATCCAAAATGGAGTGAATGTAGATTTAAAGTGACAAATGGAGGAGTAAGTAACTAACTATTGAAGAAGACCAACTATATTTGGTATTCAAATTTCAACAAGCAAAGAGAATACAAAATACCTAATGCAGAAGCCACAGACAAGATGTGGAAAACTTCGGAGACCTCTATTATCTCCAGAAAACTAACTTAAATAAATGAATATATAAGAAAAGATAAAGGAACAATACAATCCAAACATGAAGTCTATTATAGTGACACCTCGAACCTCTTTATGCATATATAAATTTTGCACCTTCACATTGCTATTCAATTGGATTCCCTAAAGAAGGGAAAATGAGATGATGTACATAGGAGTCACAGGACTATCTGTACAATTTAATCCCAACTAGCAGATATTCTCGACTTACAGAAAACCAACCCATAGCATCTGAAAGGATGTAAGCAACATAGGAACTCCATCATAGAAATAGTACCACTCTTCTTCTTCTCAAATCTTAATTTCTAATATCTTCGCCATAAAGAAATGCTCTAGCATTTACATCTGGCATATCTCGATATAATCCACATCTTAAATCTCACTCCTTTGATCCTATCATTTCTAATTTTCCAACATCTGGACTTCAGAAACAGTGTGAATATGAATAACTACTGTCCACAGCCCCCTCGCAATCAAAACTGAACCAGATCTCCAACCGTAAAACTCAAATTCCAGGTGAAAGCGAATTAGTATCTAATCCTTGTGAATTTCAACTGAAAGGATTAGCAAAATTTCATGGTGCAATCCTCACGAAGAACAAAAGTGTCAGTCTCATCTATTACATTCAGGATCAAAAGTGCTTATCAAACAAGCAAAAACACATTATTGTAAGGCATTCGATTCCTCCCTAACAACTTGAATTCAAGCACAGCCATTAATAGACTATGGTAGCATCAACAGCTGCGGCATTAATTACCGTCAAATTTTCCAACCGCACACCTCTGACACCACGCGTATCTAAAATAACAACGAAACAGCTACTAAAATCGAGTTTCCAGATCTAAACCGACATCAACTTATCAATCACCAGTTCAATCACATATCCTCCTCTTCCACATAAACGAAGACTTCGATCACTTCAGCTCAGTGCAAATTAACACAAACAGCTCGAACAACTCGGAACTCGAACAAAAATTAATAATATTATTAATATATTGTTGTTAATCTTAATAAGAGCAAATAAAATTTGATCAAAACTTAAACAAATAACACAAAAGACAATGTTGTGATTGAAGAACTAACCGCCAGCAGATCTTAGCACGAAAATTTAACTACATTTGAATCCAGCAACTGGGGAAACAACTTATATTACATCTGCTGAATTCGACGAAATTTTTTCAATGCAATCTGTTTGAAGTATTAAGTTGCGAGAGAATAAAAGAGAGAGACCATAGATGTAAACGAGGTAACAGTGAAATTCTCAAATTTATATACCGAGAGGGGCGGGGGTTTTATTCCTTTCAACGATAATTAATTACTTCTCCGGGCGGGTTCAGATCCGGGTTTGCATTCGGATTTACTAGATTAGGAAATATTGAAGTAGATGGGCGGGCCGGGCGACCAGCATCTCTATGCTTTTTTCGGCTTCCAAATATTGATATGAATTATTCGGAATATTAGACATCAACAATCTGGTGCACCATTTACGGGCTCACATTTATTTTTCTATTCATCACTTAACGCCCACAATTTAAAGCACTAAAATTTACATTCACTTAATACTATTCATGAGTCTTATCTCTTATTTTTTAATACATGGGTCTTATCTCTTATTTTTTAATTATTTTTTATTTCATATAATTTGTAGTTGTGTATATTTATATATTCTAATTAAATTCATATGTGAATAATCAAATGAGACTAGATTGTTTTGATCGAAAGGTAGATTGTTTGGATCGATTCCTTGTGCTAAAAGATATTATTGGAAATGTTCGTGATAAGGAGGGTTAAAATCCGACATAATGAAATTTGTAGAAAAAAAAGAAATTATGAGAGAATTAGAAAGAAAAATTAGAAGAAATTGAAGAAGAAGATGGTTTTGAGGTATGAATGAAGTGGGGTATTTATAGAAGGGGATGTATAAAAAATTGAATTCTTTTGTTATGAAACGCTAAAGAAGAAGAAAAAATATAAAGAAAATCGATTTTCGATTAAAAAAATAATGAATAATTAATAACAGCTATTTCCTCGTCCACGCACCCTGCCCGGGGTATGCAACATGCGTCGCGTGATTGCCGAAACGACCACGCGCGTGGCGTGTGTCTAAGGAAAATGGCTTGCAAAACTGGCATGCTTATTCCCTCCAACGCTACTTGCCCTTCGCGCGCACTCCGTTCTGTGCGCCTTCAGTACCCGTTGGCGATGCTCTTAATAACCTTTATGTTCCATAAAAGAAATAAGAAAAGGCTCTATGACAGTTGCATGAAAGGTCATGTTAATAATTCGGAAAACCTTTTGTATCATAATTTGTTATTTTCATACGTTAATATAATAATATAATTTAAGTAATCCAGATGTATTATATGACCTTATGAGCAAGAAAATAAATGGAAAGAAAACAACTTTGCAAATTAAAGTTTGACTTTAAGGTTAATATTATAATACTGTAGAATTTTGGATTGATATACATGGCTTTCTCCTACATTCACAAAATTCAAACCTAAAAAATAAATAAAAATACGTAAGTCGGCAGTTTATGGTTTCTAAATTGCTCAAAATGTAATATGGTCTTATTAAAATGGTTCATGGTTGTTACAACTGTGGAACACTTCTACGTGTCGATATTTCTAAGTGATAAAAAGTTTGTAACAATAAAAATGAATAATTTATATTAATATATGAATATATTATTACTTCATGGCAAATAAAATACACAAATGTCTTGAATGAGGTACCCTACTTGATCCATGTAGAATATAGCAGTGGTGGATGTAAGGGGGTTGGAAGGGGGCGAGTGACTCCACCAAGACGGCTAATTTCCCTTAAGGTCGCCGTAAAACCGCCACGGTCGTCCCTCCATCTGAATGATCAGATTTGTAGGAGAGAAACTAGGAGGAAAAAAAAAGTGTGATTATGTGAGAGAGAGATGGACGTGTTGTAAGAAGAAACGAAAGGTTTGAATGCATTAGTAATTATAGTTAATTTTTTATCATTTTATTTCGCCCCTTCCATTTTTTTGGTTCTGAATCCGCCACTAAATGTATATGCAATTTGTATTCATGAGGAAAATAAAATAACTAATTTTATAAATATTCGTTAGAAAATTCATGTATGTTTTAGGGACATGTCACGAGCTATTGGTTTGACTAGAAGACTTAAAGCAAGGTTAGTCAAATTAGGCGCAACAAAAATTAACTTACCGTGGAAGCGAGATCTTTGACCCTAACGAACCTTAAAGAATATATTAAGGTCTAATATAGTCTAGCCTATTGTCTAAAGGCAACTTAAGTTAGGTTCGTTTAATAGATTGTAAAAGAACCTATATCATATATTATGTCTCTTATAAGTGTGTTTATTTTTGTTATTTTAGTTCGTCTCTAAAAATTGTGCACTTTCTAATTTTGAAAACTACCCCATCAAAAACACCTTAGAGCATCAGCAATGCAAGTGCTCTGAGCACCACGATGTGCTCATGGATTTCAAAAGAGTAACCACTTAGTGCTTGCATTGTGTGCTCATGGATTGCAGGAGAATAAACACTTAGCGAAGTGCACAATTGATTTTATATGAAATAAGAAATAATTTAAAAATAAGAAATGAGAAAAATGAATAGTGCAAGTCAAGTGTTTTTTTAGTGTTCATGGATTGTAAGTGTTAAGTGAAGTGATTAAAAATAGGTGAATAATGTAAATGAAGTGATGCTTAGTGCTTATCGATTGCTGATGCATTTATATTTTACTCTTATTTTATCAATTTATTTACATGAAAACTTGGAATGATTCACACACTAATCTAACACTTACAATTAAATACAATGCCCCTACAATAAATGTGAACCTCCATTTTCCTCTCATCTACACATTTACCTAACATTTATTAAAATTTAGATGTGAGCACACTTAGACCATGTTTATCAACAACCCACTACAACCCAATTTTTAAATAAAAAAATTATTTCTCTTTTTTCCACGTACACAATCTACAATGAAATCTAATTCTACAACCTTTATACTTTATTAATAACCCAATTCAACCTATATTTTCCTTTTTCATTATTTATTATTACATAATATTATATGAAATTAATTTTAGTAATGTTTAAATAGTGTAATAATATATAAAAATTACTTATAATATTTTAAATTTGTAATTACTAATAATGAAATGATTTGAATTATTTGGATCTATGATTTCAAACGATAGAAATATGTGAGAAAATTGAGAAAATTGTTCTTCAAATACTAAAATAAGTGAAAATGAGAAAAAAGTTATATTGGGTTTTCAAGTGATATCAATATTAGACTTTATCTATAGAGAAAATTAAAATATACATCTTCATATAATTTTTTGTTGGAATAATCATCTAAAGTATCATTTATCTAAATTATAAATAAAAATTATAAAATAATATCTTGCTAAGTGTCAAAAGCCTGCCAATCTATTTTACAACTGGTTGAAGCAAAGTAATTATTTTAACTTTTATTTTATTTCCAAATTATTATTTTTTGTAGTGATGACCGGTTGTGTTTGGTTGTCAATATATAACAGCTTCCCTGTAAAAACACAGTATAAAGGCTAAAGTGGAAACATATAATACATTAATACTCACCAAGTACATACCATTTTTAAAAGATAATTAAATTATTCTTACTACAAAAGCCAATCACGTTCAGTTTATGATGATTGCAAAATTAAGAAAGAAAAATGGCACACGAGCTTCACTTAATTTTGTAGATTTGTTCCTCATGTAAGTATATTTCAGTTTCACATATATAAATTTATAGAAATAAATATTAATTACTATTCATATAATATATTCGATGTAAACTCCAAAGAAGCCTAGCTCAACTGACAAAGTTAAGGTATTCAAAAACCTTTTTTTAGCACGAAGTTTTGGATTCAAATTACGAGTTTGGTTCACTTCCATATTAAAATAAGGTCACGTGACCCAAAAATGGATTGTGACGAATATGCAAAATCCAGAAAAACTAGTATATTAATTTATAGATTTCGTAAAGGAAAGTATTGATTCTCATGATTAATTCCGATGATGAAGATATTCATAAAACATGCCAAGTTTTTCTTCTCCATTTTACACAAGGTATAAGCTTCTTCTCTTTGTCTCCACGTAGTTTAATGAATTCTGCCAATTGAAATCATTGCAGAAACGTGCAAACTCGTTTACTCCTCTCTCTCTCTCTCTCTCTCTCTCTCTCCTATAAATATTGGGGGCATGACTGAGAGTGTGGCATATGTGTTAACGAAGAATTTGACCAAGTTTTCAACATATCTATCATTTCTTGGATATTAAAAGGTACAACCTTTTTATCTCAAGATTTTGGTTGTTGTTTTCTTCCTTTCTCGCTCTTCTTGGTTCCATGCAATGTCACCATTTCTTTAGCTTCAAAATCTCAACGTTGAATGTGTTGTTGAACTCTAAAACGTACATGTATATAGATGCTTGATATATAAACCTTAAACTTGAAATGAAAACGAAACAAAGTCTGGTTCTTGTTTCTGATTGGTTTTAATTTGAACAAAATACTCGAAATGCAAGATTTAATTAGAGCCTTGATGATAGCTAATGCTGTATATTTACAAGCAAAGCATGTGGAACTGTATACATGTAAAGATAATCTGTCATAAATGAGAATATTTGGAGATTTATGGTTTCTAAAACCTATAAAGTTCATTCTTGTGTTTTACAATAGAGCTTAATTGAGCTGGAAAAACATGGTGGAGAAGAAGCTGAATTTCAATCAACCAATATTATCTGTGAGAAAATACTCACCCAAGGTGGCCTCGCACATAGTTGATCAAAGGGAAGGCCTCCGGCCAGTCATGCATAGGCTTCCTCCTCACAGACCAGAGAGGAGCTCTGGTCCTGTGAGGAACCCGGGCTCTGTTCCCTTCTTATGGGAACAAAGCCCGGGACGACCAAAGGAAGAGATCCTAGCACAATCTCAAAACTGTGCTAGGCCTTTGGTTTCTCCAGAGCCTCCGCTCAGTTTTGGGATGGAAGCCCTGCAAGAAACTAGTCCAGATTTTGATGCAAATAGTGGACCAGTTGTAGACGAAGGAGATGATTTGGGAGCGAATGCATTAGTTCGCCAACAAGAAGAAGAGAG
Organism: Monilaria moniliformis; assembly: GCA_034509125.1. Taxonomy (NCBI): domain Eukaryota; kingdom Viridiplantae; phylum Streptophyta; class Magnoliopsida; order Caryophyllales; family Aizoaceae; genus Monilaria; species Monilaria moniliformis. The sequence goes on from JAYDZE010574734.1 coordinate 9,476, forward strand.
AAGGAAAGTAGTGGATCAAGAAAAGGCAGTAGTACTCCACTGCAGGCCTAGTTTTGAGAGAGAAGGGAGTGATCAACATGAAAATGTGATCACAATTTGTTGCTTGCTGCCTCGATCTTGCTTGAAAAGTTCGGTCTGCACTCTGAATCCTGTTCCTGCAATGAGCCGCGTGATGACATTTCCTGGTAGCAGAATGCTGTGTGAATCTGCAGTGTCTGGTTCCTCAACAGACAGTGAGAATGAGGTAATAAGTCATGTTTTTCGTGACAAAGGCAAGAATTCGTCCCACGTTATATACTTCATATGTTTGTTTTGTCTTCTCGACCAGTATGCAGTGATCCAAACATACAAACTCAATGAGATTGATGACCAACAACTTGGGCCGTTTCTTGAAGAGACGCCTTGCAACAAGAGCTTCAAAACCTTGCAAGAATTACTGGCTGATGATGCTGTAAGAATTGTGGAGAGAGAAGATGATAGTGAGAGTGATGTGAAGGCAAGTGGTGAGATGAAGATGATTGAAGATTCAGATTCAGACCTAGATTCAAGCAGTGAAGGCGACATACGGCTGGCTGTAAACAAAGCAGCTGAGAATGCAAGAAAGCGGCTAGCAAGAGAGAGTGTTGCTCCTCCCCCACCACCTCCACCTCTGCCGGAATCTCCATCAGATTCTTGGCTTTCTCGCACTCTGTCGTCCACCTCTGCGAGGAAGGCGTCAAGCTCTGCGTTCATGTCTCGGTTAAGCAACAACTACTGAATACTACAGCAGATATAGTGTGGAAGGCTAACGTTTAAACAACAATGTCATAAATCGCATTTCTCTAAGGTAACTGCTTTGCTGATTTCAGTGATTTCCAGATGTATTTCGTCTCACCAAACTTACTCTCTCTCTCTTTTAATCAGGAACGGTAGCTAGTTAACCTTGAAGTTCATGGCTTGATGCGATGATGAGGAGGAGAAAAAAAGGCATCACACACACACACACACACGATGCTTATATTTTGTTTCATGATGGTTGTTCATGTCGAATTTGTAGAATTTTTATGTTCCCACTTCATTGTGATAAGGAAATAAATCGTTTCCTTTGATGATTGTTTGTCTTCTATAATCGTAACAAGTTCTTGAAACAAAAAAAATAAATATTCTTGTGCTATACAATTAGAAATCAATCAACTTTTTCTTTTTATATGCTGTCGAATAATTAAGGAATAAATTATGCTTCAAATCCTAAATCATTTCAAGCTTCATGAACCAACCATATGATCACATTCCTATTCCAATAAATAATATTTATAACATGAATAATTAAATAATGCTACGATATACATAAGGAGCCTCTCTTCACTCAAACTCCACTAGAACCCCTTACAAACCTCAATTTAATTGGCAATCCAACAAGCTCAAAGTCCAATTTAGAAACTCCAATAAAATGAAGCCATGAGGTCCAGCTTAACTGAGTTCATCTATACCTGCAATACCAGCTTATATTTAGTTATATTACACAGTTAAGATTCACTTCCAACCAGCATCAAGCTGATTGTAGTTAGTCCATTCAAGATGAGAAATTAAAGGATTAAAGGAAATATAAATGATATGATCTCAGATATGTAGGGGGCCTGTAAGGTCAATCAAATAATAATATATAATACCTCAACTATGTACACCTCAAAAGTCTAATTTATGCTAAAGGAAAATTATTGTTACCACAGTTAAAAACCATACTAAAATTGAGGCAACTTAAGACAGTCTTGGCTCTTGAGAGCTAATAGAATTTGAATATATGACATCAAAAATTTCTTCAAGTTTTGAGCACGCGGCCTTTGTACTGTCCTCTCCTTATGACAAAGTCATCTGGAGGCTGAAACTCTTCTAACCAAGTAATTTCAGATATTGTTTCTCCATCCACCTCAATAGTACCTTCATTAAAGACCAAAAATTGAAAATAAAATAAATGAACGATGAAATTTTAGGAGTTTTTTAGCAAGAATATATGTCAATGTTTTCAGTTGCAATGAGTGCTTTTACCAGGTAGATCTGCGGCAGGGGACATTCTAAAATAAGTGCAATGGCGTCCATCTTCGGATGAGTAGGGCGGAGAAAGGATGTCAAAGATGGCGCA
>JAYDZE010574745.1:0-29861 GCA_034509125.1 Monilaria moniliformis
CAATTGCGAAAATTGTTGAAGTTATGATATAATCGGCTGATTTTAAAACTTATGGGACTGACCAGAATTTGACCAAACTTGATGGTTTTTCTGGCAACTTGCCCTAAATTTTAATATAGTATTTTCCCCCCAAAACAAAGTTTTATTAGTATTTTTTTTTCCTTCTCTTTATTAATTACTATGGTTGGAAATTTCTCAATTTCAAAATTAAGGCTCGTTGCAAGTCTTGTTTGAATTGATATATTTCACTCTCATCCGATAAATTTAGAGTTTCTTTTTTTTTACACGCAGACACTTATAATTATTTTTATGACGATTTATAGTTATTATGAATTCTTTATTTATTTATTTTTTATTGAATTGCAAATTTTTTTCTTGCATAATATTTTGTTTCTGGATAATATTATTACAAAAAAACTCTAATGCGAATATCAGCACCATGTGAATGAATCTATCCACGATCCGACCCAATATGATCCACACTATACAACAATTATCATTTGCTCTCATTATAATTATTGTTTGGATGCATTAAAAGTATAACTTGTAATGTATTATTTACATTTATATAAAGTATCATTTGCATTTATGAAAATATCATTTATTGCTAAGAAATATATTATTTTATAATGTTTTATGTACACGATCTCATCCGTTATTGATAAAAATATAATTTATTTTTAATAAAATTATCAATAATGTTAGTATAAGTATCATTAACGTAATATAATTGGATGGGATGGACGGGCTAGGTCGGTGAGGGGATGGACGGGCTAGTCGGTGAGGGAAGCACCGGTCTGCTCAAACGCAATCTCCCGCATGTATAGGAGACTGCCTCTTATTATAATACTATAGACTATTTTATCCATTGAAATATGAATATCAAGATATATTAGGGAAATTAATTTATTTACGACTACTAACTTTTAATTTTTATTTCCACCATGAATAAGTCTTGGATATTAATATCGAGTCTTCGAACATGAAAAATAACACGTACTTGTAACTTAAATTAGATTTTGTTTATTATTTTTTTTCTTTTTAGATAAGTGCAAGAGTTATATAAAAAATAACATCTTTTATTTTGAATGATTCGTCTTCATCCATTAATTTCGTGAAGCGATTGTGTTTATTTTTTTATTTTTTAACGTTGCGATGTAAGATGCTATTATTGATTATAACAAACTTGGACGCGAACTCGCAATTTCAATGTTTTTATGACCGTATTGCAATTACAAATTAGATTAAATAATATGTTTGTTGCGGCACTTATCATTTAGAAATTATTTAGTCAAAAAAAAAAAGAAAAATCATTTAGATGATGACTGATATGTAAGAATAGATTTAGAAATGAAATGACACTGAAAATAGAATAGAATGAAATATATATTTCAATGGCTGTTAGCCTGGTATCTACGGAGATGGAACAATGTACCATTGAAATAGAATTAATATAATAATAATAATAATAATAATAATAAATAATAATACAATATAATAGAAATCACATTTTAAATAGTATTTTCTTCGTTCATTAAGAGTTTGCAATATGGGAATGACACAAATTTTAATAAAATATGGGGTGGATATTGGTTAGCAGAGAAAATATCCCATCAAATGCGTAAATTGTAGATTAAGATGGTGGACCATGAATATGTCACTTTGTAATTGATAAGTAGTATCGTGAAGGTAAATTATAAGGAGGAGGTTTAAAAAACAAAAGTTGCACACTCTTTGTGACGCTTAATAAGACAATTGTTATATACACACTCTTTGTGACACCTAATAAGCAATTGTTACATTTTTGGTGGACGGGATGAGTAAAATAATTATTATTTTATTTAAATTAATTAATACTATTATTTTAGTTATTATTTATTCTAATATTTAATTAATTATTTAGTATCATTCTTATTATCTAGCTATATTATTATTATTTAATAAAATTATTTTTGTTATGCTACTATTATTTATTTATTATTATTACTATTGTTTTATTATTCAACAATATATACTTTTTCTTATAATAATAATAATTTATGATTGATTATGTTTATAATATTTAACAATATGAACTTTATTATACAATTATTTATTATTATTATTATTATTATTATTATTATTATTATATTTTTACTTTAATATGATTATTACTATTCTTCATTATTATATTAATTATTTTATTTTTATTATATTACTATTATTAATTTTATTATGTCAAAATAAAAATAAATAAGAATAACTTTACTTAAAAAATAAGTAAAAGATTATTTTTAAGTAATTCTATATTCATTGGAATGAGAAATACCATGAGATATAAGAGGGATGGAATGGGTAATCTCATGTTCATGGAAATAGCCATTTCATCTGAAATGACCATTCATACTATATAAATCGCACCAACCATATGATTGATAATGAATGTAGAAATCATTATTCAATTCTCATTCCATTCTTAGATACTAGCCATATTCTTAGAATTAAGACATTTTTGTCATCTCAAATCTAAAATAAAGTACATATCTTAGGTTTTACTGCAACAACTTTGAGTTGCCTTGCGTTCATAGACATAGTATGTACCCTAACCAAAAAATAAAACAAAATTTTAGATCACGATATTATGAAGAGGAACTGAAAATAAAAGGATTATTAACATTTCTACTTTCGGAAACGATGTCGGTATGCTTACTTAAGCACTTGAATCTCTTTCACCAAAATTCTTCTAGAAAAGGCCAACCACCTACCCCCTTTAGATCCCCCCCTTTATCAGCCCGATACGTGTCCTCCGAGGAGAGGCCACTCGGTCCACGACCCCACGTCAGCGTGTGTTTTGATTAACTGTGTCAGATGGACACGTGGAGGGATCTGATAGGGGACGCGACAGCAGCTACCACTGCCGTTGGGAGGGAGGCGGAAATCCTTTCCCAACTTCCAGAAAGTTCCTGCAACTCCTGGAGGACAATGGCTCAGGCATCTAGCGGCTCACGGTCCGCCACGTGGGCTGTAGGCCACGTGAGTATCCGACGTGGCACCACTGCTCGCCCGAAATTGATACGCTCCTTTTTTTTTGTTTTTTTTTTTTCCATTGCTTTAGGGCACTTTTCACTACCGACTTAGCTGAACTTTGTGCATTTCTCTCTATCACCATTGATTAACGGTTTTTAGCTCTTGTAATCTCAACGATTTAAAGCGAGTGCGAGGAAAGTTTTGGTTTTCCCTTCTTGTTGTTGCTGTTGTTGTTGGCCAAAAACAGTAAATAATTTATTTTAATTTTAATTCCGAAGAACTAAAGGAATGAATGTTGATGGGGAAGGAGGTGAAGAAGGTGTGAAAATGGAGGATAAGTTGGTATATATGTGGGGGTATTTGCCAGGAGCATTGCCGCAGAGAGCGCCTCTTTTGTCGCCGTTGGTGGTCCGTCTGCCGCCCGGCGAGAATGCGTGGAAGGATGTTTGTGGCGGTGGCTGTGGTTTCGCCATGGCTATTTCAGGTGATTCGGAGCTTTGTTTCTGCACTTTCTTTATCGTAGTTTTCTACAAAACTACAACTTTCTCCGAATTTATGGTTTTAGATTCGGCATTCGGAGTTTCCTTCCTAACTTAAGAGTCAATTTTGCATCGGAAGTTGCGCTTTCCTTTTTTTTTCTTTTTCGGTGGTCTATTGGTTGACTTCTGTTTGAATGTTCTGTTGAGTTCTCAACAGCTTCCAAGAGTTGGCTATTTTTCAATTTTGTTTTCTCTTTTAATAAATGAAATCCTCAATTCATTCTATTTTCCTCTGAGCTCTTTTTTGTACTAATTACTTGCTGGCGGATAAACGAGTCCTTGGTGAAAATATGCCAAGTTTATCCTCAGAAAACATTCTTGAAGATTTGTTTTGCTTCTTGAGCTAAGTTGTCTAATTCATAATGCATTAGTAATTAGAAGATGGTGAAATATGGTGATTTTTGTTATATCCTTGAGTTTAACTTGAGAAAGTTTTTACGAAGATACTTCATTTGTTGTACTTAGCTCGGGCATTTGTTTCAGTATTAATAAATTTCTACAATATTGCTTTTTCCAGACTCTGGGAAGCTCATTACATGGGGGTCGACAGATGACTTGGGTCAAAGCTACGTGACATCTGGGAAGCATGGGGTAATGGAGAGTTACATGGTTTTTCTACTTGCAAATTGGCTTCTGCGATTATCTTGTCCATAACCTAAACCTACTCTTTCATCGATATTGTTAAGGAAATGCCAGAGCCTTTTCCACTTCCTGCCGAGGCCGTAATAGCAAAAGCTGCTGCTGGTTGGGCACACTGTGTTTCTGTAACAGGTATAGATGGAGTGTTTACAATAAAAACGAGATATTGACCACCTATGGTCCTCTTCTACTTGATGATAAACACATGTGCAAAATAGGTATCAAGTAAAATTGAACTGAAAGGAACTTGAGTAGCCTTCATAGCGAGATCCAGTGTCCCATATGAGCTTTAGCGTATTGATTTAACAAATGCAATCATATACTAGTAGCCATTTAGATATTTTCCTCACCAGGAAAGGGAACTAAAAAACGATTCCTAGAGTATGGCATGTATTCATTATTTGGATGTGTGATAATTTGTGTACTTTGTACCTTTTTATTATCAATTCTTTGATGATTAAATGGTTATATGCAGTCAGTGGGGAAGTTTACACTTGGGGATGGAAAGAATGTGTACCTTCTGGCAAAGTCATTGGGGATCCTTCCACTGGTTTAACCACAGAGAAGGAATCATTAATGACCGATCAAGGATCTGGTAGCAATAGTAGAGGGGCTGATGACACCTCGAAAAGGAGACGTGTTTCAGCAGCTAGGCATTCAGCTGAGAGCTCATCTAGTGATGAAACTCTTTCAGCTTTCCCTTGTTTAGTAGCTCTGAACCCAGGTGTAAGGATTACATGTGTTGCTGCCGGTGGTCGACACACTTTAGCATTGTCAGGTACACACTTTGTTCTGTGTTTGACTTCAATATAGTGCTCCTTTAGCAGCATAGCTGTTATTCTGTTTTTCTGTCAAAGTTACAGATGTGGGACAAGTGTGGGGTTGGGGCTATGGAGGTGAGGGTCAGTTGGGTCTGGGATCACGAATTAGAATGGTATCGTCTCCTCATCCTGTACCATGCATTGATCCATCTTTCAACAAGGGACGCTCTCTAGGCCTTTCTGGTGGAAACATGGGTTCAGATAGCCAGGGATTTAGAGTTCCTGGAAACTATGTAAAAGCAATTTCTTGTGGAGGTAGACATAGTGCAGTCATCACAGGTATTTCCAATACTATATATTTCCTCATTTATTTATCTTTCTGCATTTTCCGATCAATTGCATGATGTACTTTGGAGAATATTTAGCTGTAGTTTTTAACAGTAAAATGGTTGTCTGATGTAAATTGTTGTTTCAACAGATGCTGGTGCACTGCTAACTTTTGGTTGGGGACTATATGGGCAGGTGAGAATATAAGTAAATTATGCTTGGTCTTGAGCGTTAGATTTCTATGCAAATACGAGTATATAATAAACATTGTTGCACCAAGGTTCTTGAAGTATATATTAAGGAAGCCCTTGAAGAAATAATTTATGCATACATTTAATTTATGCTACAATCATCTGCATCCGTTCCTTAGAAGAGTACTTACAAGTTGGTTACTTCTCATAATTTGTTTACCTCAAAACCTTGAGTTTTCCATCAAGATTTCCAGCAATTGTGTGTACTAATTCAATAAGTTTCCTTTTAATAGCAACTAGCCTTATATTTTTGCTCCCCATAATCGAACTACTTTTTCCTGAACCTGATATAATGAAACCAGCAGCAGGTTAAATTTTTCTCTGCACGGCTTTTGGTAGTTGACAACTCTTCGTAGAATGGCAAATAGATTTGACATATTTCTGAACCATTATCCCCTTAAGATGTTTACATTTGTGGTGTTGTGGTGTTTAAACCATGTAATGCCTTGATTCTAGAATGTGTGCCTCTTCCACCAGAAAGATCTTTTGTAAATCAAATAAAATTGTTTCATCCAAACAATTCCGCCTTCTCTCTAGTTGGGATTGAAAGCTATAGATGTTTGACCTTTCTGGAGTTCCATAGTGAAGAAGTGCTTGAATATATTTCTTCTTCATTCCTTACAAATAAGTTATTTTGGTCATGACCAGTTGAGGCAGATCGTAGAAAGATTTCTGAAGGAAACATTCACATCCCGTCAAATATGTGATGGACTGCAAGAGATTGCCTCCTTGGCTAGGGACAGGCTAGGGTACTAGAATTTTGACTGTATGCTTGAGTATCACATTGGGTCATATGGATGTAGTTCCTCCATTGTCCTGTAGTTCATATATTTCCGCTAACTGTTTCTGCGTCTGAGTAAGAACCTTATTTTCTTCTCTAATCCTTGAGTAGTGTGGCCAAGGAAGTACAGATGACGAACTTAGTCCTACTTGTGTGTCGTCTTTACTTGGAATCAAGATAGAAGGCGTAGCAGCAGGACTTTGGCATACAATCTGCATTTCTGCCGATGGAGATGTTTATGCTTTCGGGGGAAACCAGTTCGGTCAGTTGGGAACTGGTGCTGATCAGGCTGAGGTATGCACAATTGCTTTCGTTTTCCGATTGCTGTACTTCAGTTTTCTTGGCATGCCATATCTTTAGATAGTCTTTTGGTATGAAAAAGAGTGATTCTGTGGCTGGAAGTTACAATCCGCTTGTGTTTCTATAACCTGCATAGATATAATAAAGTTACAGCCCTTGATAACATTGTGCTCTTGGGGGAATTGCTAACAGACCTTGCCTCGACTCCTTGATGCTCCAAGTCTCGAAAATGTGAACGTAAAAGCAGTGTCCTGTGGGGCCCGCCACAGTGCAGTTGTAACAGGTGTGTATTACAACTAAAAGTTCAATAAATAGCTCCGCATGAAACATTATTTTCTTTCTCTCTCTTTAAGGGAGGAATAAAGTATCAAGCATTTTACGGAACTTAGAGAGTCCTAAGACATCATAGCAGCAATACTGGAAGTAGACAACAAAAGTAGTCTTGAGTAGTGAGTCGTCCTGTTTATCAAGTACCTCAACTTTAATACTGTTAATTGCAACTAGGGCATCAGAAAGATCATTTCGTCGTTATCAAAGGTTTTGATGCCAATTATTCACTTAGATCTAGTAGGGAATATTGAAAGGACTTGGCTTGTAGTAATTGGTTTGGCATCAAAATATAGTAGTCATGCTAACTCGATAGTCATTCTACATTGGTATCATTTTCAGCAGAAAAATTAGGTTGGTTTTGGTGATGCTAAACTAATTAGTTTCACTTTGTTCATGAAGAGGATGGCAAGACATTTTGCTGGGGATGGAACAAATATGGGCAGGTACCATCAGATACATAGTGAAGCATCTTAATTTGTCCATTAACCTCCAAACTGTTAAATTCTAAATTACTAAATTTTTGGTTGGGGCAGCTTGGTTTGGGTGACGTTATTGATCGGAATATTCCCTCTCAAGTAGTGATGGAGGGATATGTGGCGAGAAACGTGGCATGCGGGTGGTGGCACACTCTTCTCCTGGCAGAGCCACCAAGTTGAGCATCTCCTCCCCAGCCGGACGGGTACAGTTTTGTTAGATTAGTATCAGATGGATTACTGGCATGGGTGTGTGATATGTGTGTAGGCACATTCTTTAGTGGTCGGCACGCAGTGACTTGGTGATCTTTTAGCAACTGGGTCGATTGATACATCTACTGTGGTGTCGATTGTCGGCGCATTGTATATTCTTACTCATTTCTCTCTAATGTATTCTTCCCATCACTTTCCAATCCAAGGGCTTTAAATCTCATGTGTTTTTCCCATCAATTCCGATATTTCTATTTCTATTTCTATTTCGTGTTGCACGGTTTTTCTCTCTTTCATTTTTTTTTTTTGCATAATTACTCAGATCTACTTCTTGGACCTTGTGTGTTTGTTATAATTGTGGTGATTTAGAATTCAATAACATTATTCAAATTTCGAGTTATGTATATGCTGAAGTGTGAAATTTGCATGTATGTGGAATCATTATTTGATCTATGTTGTAGGGATGCTCGGTTAAAATCGAACTGGCGATTCGGCTTAGAATCGAACTGGCAGTTTTTTCGAAACCATAACAGACACTTCCTGATTAACTAAAACTAGCATATTGGTTCTACCGATCAGGTTAAAACTGATGATTAATCGAGAAAAATCATTAAATACCGTTGAAAACGAGAAAACTAGTAAAAAAATCACTCGAATTCGAACTGTCTAAATTTTTACCAAGCCGATTTCGAATCGAACCGGCGGTTCCGACACCATAGGCAACCCCTATCATGCTGCAGATTTCATTTCTGGTTAATGTTTTCCCGTTCTCCCTGGATTGTTGATATGGTGTTTGTTGGTTTACTTTTACTTTATCAACCGTTGACAACTATTTGCGGATTTCAAGTGAGCCAGAATTGGGATTTAAGGATAAAGTTCTTCCTAAAATAAATAAAAGACCTAAATTAATTGGGAGTTGGAGATATATACATACACAACAATTTAGTCAACAAGGTTGCATAATGAACAATTTAGCCAACAACATCTATTTATTTATTATTTTTTTGAGGAAAGTCAACTAGATTGGTGAGGGTAGAGAATAGAATTCACTGTTGAGATAAATTAAAATTAATTTTTGAGCTCGACTTTTCAGGCCAAGGAACCAATTATTCTTATTTTTCACTAGTAAAAGGTAGAAATACCAATTGTTTAAGAACATGGAAAATTTTGCAAGATCTTCAACTGTTATTGGTAGGATTCCTACGTATCAAGTATCATCGTGGTACTGATTATTTATGAATAATCTAAACTATAATAAGTATATAAAGACGACTCTAGTGAAGTGCAGGAACCTTCCCAGTCAACGAGGGTTTGGTCAATGTTCACTCCTTTACTAATAATATTTGTTTAAGACAACTTCATAATTGGTCATTGAAGATGGGGGTTGCATCTTTGCAGTTTCTGAACTCAAAAAATTCACATTTCAAGTACCTCGCTCTAAATTTTCTTTCGAAACTGACCCTGAGCCTGGAATGGCATAATTGTAATTCCATAATTACCCACTTTCCCACGTCTAACACATGATTTGACAAAAGTAACATCCACAAGTTTTTTTAATTATTACCGAATATGAGGGGTTGGTTCAATGTAAAAAGTGACTTTTTTAATATTTCTCACTCCTCTAAAGCTATATTTCTTGGCTTTGTTATATATTGAACATGATGAATATTTTATTATTTAACTTTTTACTTTATCCAGACACATATTAGAGACAACAATGGGAGACTCTTCATAATCTTTTCATCGTCTTCTTCAACACATAACACCAATTTTTTTTGTTTTCTCTGTTTCATACTTTACGAGCACACAAATACAATTACACATTTTTTCATTGACTCGGAAAGTGAAGCAGACACACATATTACACAGAAGTTATATACCAAGTCATCTGAAAGGTATCGAAAATGGCTCCCAAGTAAAAACGTGGGCAATCCCGCCCCCTCCTGACACCACCAGCCATTCCAGATCTGCACAATTTGTGGATTTGGAGGATGAGACATGGGAGATTCGGCGACGCAACACCAGCTTGTTCGACCCATTGCTTGAATCTGGTAATTTTTTTTGGATTATGTACTGTAGGGGTTATTTCAAATTTGGTACCTAAAGTCTAAATTTCAAATCAAGTCCTATAGTTTGGTAAATGATGTCATTCATTTTGTGATTATGTGACCTAAATTCAGATTCTAGTCATTTAGGGCTCTGATTGAAATAGGGGTGGGCTTTTTTTTTTTTTTTTATGGTCCTAGTTTTTTAATTTTTTAGGCTCTATGATTCCACTCATTTAGGCACTGATGGTTTTTTTTCCTCATTTTGAAACAGAGGGTAAGCCCGGTTATTCACCGTTGTCATCCACCATGGTGGTATATTCTACGACAGTCGATATGTTGGGGGGAAACTTGCTTACACAGACGAATGCACCGTAGATAAATTTAAACTGCTTGATCTCTCAAGTATGATGATGAGTTTGGGATACAAAAAGAAAATGGTATGTGAGTTTTACTACTGCAAGCCAGAAAATAGCCATGCTTGCGTAGGGACTACAATATGGCATCCTTTATGGCCCCTAGTTGATGAGTCCATATGGAGAAGTTCATGTTTGTAGCTGCAACGGGAGGAAAGCTCATGCACGTCTACTCCATGAAGATTACAGTTAGTGAAGCTGTAATAAAGGTGAAAGTCGATCAAGAACAATACTTTACTGATTTCTACCAAGTACCAAGCTCCGAATTAGTAATCAAAGAAATTGAAGAGCCTGAAATACCTCGCCCGAAACCTAAGCCCAGAATGATGCCGAATAAAAAAGTCAAACCGTTGTTGATCGGGTGGTATGAAAAAGATGTGGAGTTTAAAGAATTTCTTGAGAAAAGTTTGGAAGAAAAAAGGGAGAGAAGAAAGCAAGAGGCGATAAAAACATCAAAGGTTGATGTAAGCGAGAATTTGATGGGGCGATATGATGTTGTGTCTACCGCTGAAGCTGTTCATCCTAAGGAAGAGATTGATGCACTAGACATGGACGATCAAGAGATTGAAGAGGTGCTGCATATGAATTTTTTTTAATGAATTGGATACCTAACTTGTGATTAAATATTCGTGTGTTTTAGCATCTGTGTACTTATTAAGATATTAAGCAAAAGTTTAGGTATGTGATTTGTGATTATTTGTTCCCTATTGGTACCTAATATGATATTTTTAGGGACTCTGGCTAGGTACCAAAGTTGTGATTTTTTATTAGTTTGTTTTAGATACTGGGTACCTGCTATGATATTTTTTGATAGTTTGCGTACGTAATTTGTAATTTCACTAATACTATGTTTTACACTATTGGTACCTGGTCTAATATTTTGGCTGACTTTGGGTACTTGATTTGATGCTCTGCCCAACTTTGGATACTTGGTTAGATATTCTGGCTGACTTTGGATACATATTTTGTGATTATTGATTTAAGTATTTTGTGGATAATCAGATAGTTGTTTGAAGAGAAAAATGAAAATAGAAAGGAAAAGTCGCGGAAGATGATGATGGGGTTTCTGTTGTTGAAACGAAGAATGCGACAATAATTACCCCACCACTAGACAAAAGAAAAAGAAAAGTTATGGAAGATGATAGGCGAGTTTTCCCTGTTCAAACGGAGGATGCGACAACAGTTACCCCACCACTAGACAAAGAAAAAAGAAAAGTTGTGGAAAATGATGATGAAGTTTTCCCTATTTAGAGGATGTGACAACAATTACCTCACCACTAGACAAAGGAAAATGAAAAGTTGTGGAAGAGGATGAGGGAGTTTTCCCTATTCAATCGGAGGATGCGACAAAAATTACCCTACCAGTAGATAAAGAAAAAGGAAAAAGTGTGGAAGATGTGGACTATGTACCATTTTTTGATGATTTTATTCAAAATTGTCCTCTACACAATGAGGGTCAAGAAGGCGATGATGATGTAAACCAGTTCATTTCATTGGTGCATATGTGCCGCGATGAACAACTGTTCGAATCCTATTACGAGAAAATCTGGCGCACCAACGCCCTGTTCTCAATGGACCCGAAGAAGGTAGTGGGGTTGCAAGTACAGAACATGACGAATAGGCTGTTAATGAAGAACAACCTGTTCATGAAGAACAACCTGCAGCCGAGGCACCTACTGGTGAAAATGATAGGTCGAATGTGACAAAAATGTACAAACGCCGTAAATTCTCATGTATTGTTGACAAAACAAAGTTTGGTAATGTGCGAGTAGAAGACTCTGACATGTTACGAGGTTTAGCAGATGCTACCTTGAGGGATGTTGTTGATTCTGATGAAGAAGACAGAAGACATACAAGACACGACGTTTGCTCACCATTCGTGGTAATAGAAGATTGTCCAGTTTGGATTGTTGGGGATGTTTTTGGATAAAAGTTACCTATTCTTATGAATCAAAGTTACTGTTTTAATAAATAAAAGATATTATTTTTTTAAATAATATTTTTAATGAAAAAATTATTGTTCTTGTGAATAAAAGTTAATGTTCTTGTGAATAAAAATTATTATTTTAATAAATAGATGCTATTGTTTTAATAAATAAAAGTTATTGTTCTTTCTAATAGAAGTTATTGTTATAATAAATAAAAGTTATTGTTCTTTCTAATAGAAGTTATTGTTGTAATAAATAAAAGTTATTAATCTTCTAAATAAAAGTTAATGTTCTTGTGAATAAAAGTTACTATTTTTATAAATAAAATGTGTTGTTCTTTTTAATATAAATTATTATTCTAATAAATAAAAGTTATTATTTTCGTAAATAAAAGTTACTCGTTTAATAAATAAAATTATTGTTCTAATGAATAAAATTTATTTTTCATTTGAATAAAAGTTATTATTTTTATTAATGAAAGTTATTTGTTCTAATGAATAAGAATTCTTATGTTATTTATTAAAAGCTAAATTGTTATGTGGATTGTGGAACATAAAATGAAGATAAACTTGCCAAATTCATGGATGATGCATAAGTTCATTTACTCTAAAACTCAAGCTTGATGAACTACTAGACTTTTTTAACGCTAAATTGTAATGAAAATTGTGGGAAAAAATGTCGGAAAAATCGCCATTAAATTGTAATGTGAATTGTGGGAAAAAATGAAGGAAAAATCGCCATTAAGTTGTAATGTGCGCGCGCACAATGAGCGTTTCTCAAAATTATAACACATTTTCTTTGCATGAATTATAGAAAGTGGTTGGTAGATATGATTTAAATAGATAAAGTGTATTACCAAGGATCTCATATATTAATAAAAGTGAATTTTTTTGATAAATAAAAGAGTATTTGTAAGGTTGAAATATAAAATAAAGTCTGTATCTATGTTCTAAAATTGAAAGTGCTATATATTTTGGGAACAACAAATATAGTAATTATACTATATATTTTTAGGACAAAGGAGTATTATTTATTAATTATAGTATAAAAATACAAATTAATAATTATATATTTTAAAATTGAATTTCTTAACGAACTTACTCACGAGCTAATGCACGTAATAAACAATGCAAAACTTGAGTTTGAGTTGTTCAACTAATGAGCACGAGTTCGAATAAACTTTTATCGGGTTGAGATCTGAATAATTCATGAGTAGCTTAGTTCATTTACATTCTCCTATTTATCTTCTAAAAATATTACAACTAACTGAAAGTTGGTGTTAAAATTTATAATGTTATAATCAACTAATCCATACTTAAAATTCAAAGGCGCTGCACAAATTTCATTCCATTTATTAAATGTGAGATTTTTTTTTAAAAAAAAAGAAGAATCAATAATGGTTCTCCATTTATCGCCATAATGATTCGATTATTAAATGTAAGATGTTTAACTACTAATAAACCAATCAAGTAAAAAAAACAGTAATTTGGACTTAAGAACATATGCAATATAGGCTCTTCAGTTCGTCTCGGAGAGATGAGAGAAAGGCGATGGACAACATGCGATGGAGGAAAAGCTGGCGAGAGGCTCGCTATTAATTTTTCATTTTTTGGGGGGTTTATATATAATTAATTGTGCTATTTTAATTATAAAATTAAAGTCTAGCCTAGCGGAAAATGGGCATTTTGGAAGCAGAAGGTGCTCGATTCGAAACCGAGCTCCAACTAATTAATATAATTCGTATTTTTAGTTAATTATATATTTAATTTAATTAGAATATATGATAAATACATGAAATAAGAAATGATTAAAAAAAGAAACAAGACCCAGGAGATGTTAAACTCTTAAATAAGAGAAGAGATAAAAGATAATGTGGGTCGAGAAATGAAATAGAAAGTGGCGCGAGACCTAACTACCATAAAAACACACCTTCGGTCAAAATCCCCAAAATGCCCCTTCCAGAAAAACGAATTAAATTAACTTTGCACACCCATAATTTCAAACCTTTGACCAAAAAGCCATTAAAAAGAGCACTCAAATCAAACCACATGGGAATATATCATATTTCCTACCGAACATGTTGAAATGTCCGTTATATAATAAAACACTCCCGATTCCTTAAACAAAAACTCATTTAACCACCGCCATGGCCGCTCATCAACCGCTCACCCTCCTCCTCCTCGCGGCGGCGCTGCTATCCTACGCCATCCCGTCCCTCTCCCTCCCCGCCTGCCCCCCGTGTGGGTCCACCCCCGTCCCCTACCCCCTGAGCACCGCCCCCACCTGCGGCGACCCCGTCTACAAAATCCGCTGCTCCAGCGGCGCCCTCCTCTTCGACTCCTCCAACAACACCTATCCCATCACCACCATCTCCCCCTCCACCCAGCGCCTCACCATCACGCCGTCGTCCCTCCGCCCCGACACGTGCATCGCTGCGGACCTCCCCTCGAACGGGCTCCAGCTGAGCCCCTCCGCCCCCTTCAACATCACGAGTAGCAACACCATCTTCTACCTCAACTGTTCCGATTCAATCCTCAACTCCCCCCTCAACTGCACCTCCACCAGCCTCTGCCACGTCTACAGCAACGCCACCGGCAGCCCCTGCCGCGGCATCCAGTGCTGTGCCTTCCGGGCCGGCGGGTCGACCACGGCGTACCGGATCCGGGTCAGGGAGGAGGGCTGCCGGGCCTACCGGAGCTTCGTTAATCTGGATCCTGGGCTGCCCGTCGACAGGTGGCCGCAGCCCGCGGTGGAGCTGCTCTGGCTGCTGCCGTCGGAGCCCACGTGCGCGGCGCAGGCGGATTGCGGGGCGGGGTCCACGTGCGGGCCTGACCGGAACTCGAATGGGGGGAGCAGGTGCTTCTGCAATTCGGGTTTGGAGTGGGACCCGGTTTCGGGACTCTGTGCTCTAGGTTTGTTTACTCTCCACTCTCGAGTCTCAACAATGCTTTTCTTGAAACTTGGAACATTGATTAAATATTATGTGACGTTAATCATAATGTTTTAACGTGATCTGGAATTAATTTAATTAATTTTTATATTGATGTTAATATTCAGAGTGTAAAGATCCAGATGGTTGTGGCAAAGATCGAACTGCGCTTATAACAGGTAATCATTGCTAGGGAGACATAATTTTCTTTCATTTTTTGTAATGTTACAATAGTTCGACAATGTTAGATCACCTAGTTATAGTAAAAACGACATTTATTATTTGATTAGGCTGCCCCCATTGACTTTTATACGACCAAGACTAATAGAGTTTTGTTAAGTGGGTGACTTTGGGATAAAGAGTGGTACTTTCTTATTAATTGTCATAATGAATTAAAAAAATATTCCTACTAGATTAACGAGTTCTTGAGTTTCACTACATGGTATGTATCAATAATTTCAAACTTGGATGAATTTTATTTGAATTTTTTATTTTAATAATTTAATCTTTGTGCACTTGGAAAAAAAAGTATATTTGTCATCGTCATTTTTTAATTTTATTTTATTGCTATAGATTCCGTATATAAACAAGAAATTTTCTATTAAAAGAAATGTAGGCTTATATAAGATACATGTCATTACTTGCAAAATGCATGTATTTTGTATTATTAGCCCCTGATTTTTGACTTTGGAGGTTCTGATGATAAGTGATATCTATCACTTATCTTGATGTCATTGTATACATACTACAATTATTAATAAAAATAAGAAATTGCAATATTTTTTTAGAATAAGGAATTGCTATAAAACTAAACAACGTAATTCTACGAATCAAACGACATAGTTCGCTCCTATAAATATTTGGCGATATTGCAATTATTATTGGTATGTTTAAAAAATCAAGCAAAGATCACGTACTCACGTAAATGTCGTGTGATTTTCGGGAACTAACTCAAAAGTTAAGTATGCTTTAATATGATCTAATAACAATTTATGCAGGTGTGACCGTTGGCCTCGGCGTGGCGCTACTAGCATCCCTGATCGGCTTCTTCGTGCACCGGCGCTACCAGCGCATCAAGCGTGAGCAGGATCGCCTCACGCGGGAGCGTGAGGAGATCCTCAACGCTGGTGGTGGGAAATCCGCGAAGGTCTTCACCGGCAAAGAGCTAAAAAAGGCAACCAACAACTTTGCCAAGGACCGCCTCCTCGGCTCAGGCGGCTACGGCGAAGTCTACAAAGGCATTCTTGACGACGGCACCATAGTCGCCGTCAAGTGTGCCAAACTCGGAAACTCCAAGAGCACCGATCAGGTCCTCAACGAGGTCCGGATCCTGTGCCAGGTCAACCACCGGAGCCTCGTAGGTTTACTTGGCTGCTGCGTTGAGCTGCAGCAGCCATTGCTGGTCTACGAGTACATTCCTAATGGGACTCTCCTAGATTACCTAGGAGGGGCCAAGAGAGGTCTCCTCTCTTGGCAACGCCGCCTCAGCATTGCATACGCGACTGCTGAGGGGTTGGCTTACCTCCACTTCTCAGCAGTGCCCCCTATCTACCATCGTGACGTCAAATCGAGCAACATTTTGCTCGATGAGAAGTTGAACGGGAAGGTTTCGGATTTCGGGCTTTCCCGTCTGGCCCACACGGACATGAGCCACATATCCACGTGTGCCCAGGGCACGCTTGGGTATTTGGATCCAGAGTATTACAGGAACTACCAGCTTACCGATAAGAGCGACGTGTACAGTTTTGGGGTGGTGTTGTTGGAGCTACTGACGTCGCAGAAGGCGATCGACTTCAATAGGGCGGCGGACGATGTGAACTTGGCGGTGTACGTGCAGCGGCTGGTGGAGGAGGAGAGGGTGATGGAGGGGGTGGATCCGCTGTTGAAGGAGGGGGCGAGCAGCTTGGAGCTGGAGACCATGAAGGCGTTGGGGTTCCTGGCCGTGGGGTGCTTGGAGGAGCGCCGCCAGAATAGGCCATCCATGAAGGAGGTGGCGGAGGAGATTGAGTATATCATTAGTATTGCGACGGCGAAGCCCGCCGAGGCGTAGCTGCTCATGGAGATGGCTTTATGGAACAGGATCGGAATATACATACATACATACATATTAGTAGTAATGACAGTTTTTTTGGAGTGAGCTCTTTTATCTTCCTTATGTTTCCTTTGGTTTTTCATCCTACACTTGCAGTTGATCTCACTCATTGTGTATATATATAGTTTCTGGTTAGTGAACACCTTTTCTATTTCCAATTTAAGATCCAATCTTCCAACTAGGATCATCTGAATTCATGAATCACATAATTTAATTTCAGTCAGTAATAGCAATTAAATCATGGAGAGAGAAGGAAAATAAATTAAAATTTTGGAAAATAGAAATAAGATATATAAATTGTTAACATTTCGGTGGGTTCGGTTTCAAACTGAAATGTTTTGTTCATTATGAAAGAAAATTGAAATAATTTTAGTATGGAATTTTCAACCCAAAGCCAAAGCAAGTTAGCAACCTGAAGTAGTATATCAAACCGAACCCAGCCGATAATTTTGACGTGCTTCAATTAATTTGAATTTGGTCAACCCACTTTTAATTAGTCTAATTCCTTAAAGTGGTAATGACTTCTTAATTGTTAAATATAGTTTCATAAGCAAAATTTGGTAGATCGCTACAATTCGTTTGATACATTAATAGTCAGTAAATGCAATAAAATATTGCATAATTGTTTAATAATTTTTTTTTTTTCATATTTCACATTACACAATTAAGAGAAAAAAACCCAGAAAATTGAGAATTTTGGGATACAAAGGCCCTTCTGAAATCTGAATAGCTTAGCCAAACTTACGGCAATTTCCTTTTCACATTTTATTTTTATAATAGAAACTCATTACTTTTGGTATACGTGTGTTTCCTTTTATTTTATGGAATAATAGTTGTATTTATAAATAATTTTAAAAATACAAAATAACTCGAGTTAACGTTAAAAAGGCAAAATAACTAAATCTAGCGAGTACACAAAGATTAAGAATTACATGGCTTAGAGCTAAAATGGGCCAATCGACACTTTATTTGAAGCTGAATGGCCCAATTCCAACCACAAACACAAACCATATCATATTTTAACTGTTAACTTTTTATATTTAATCACAAATACCAATAACAATCAATCCACAAATAATACAATACTTTAACTATTTACGATTCCACCATTTATTTTTTTATTTTATCATTATTTTATATTATTATATAATAACACCTTATTTGTTTAAATTATGATATTCTAAAAATTAAATAAGCGAAATAAAATAACCATTTAAAAATTATAAAAAACTAAAATAAATAAAATAAAAAGAAATTAAAAGCAACGGCAGAAAAGAATTAGATATTTTTTTAAAAATAAATTAAAAGGCAATCAGCTGACGCAGCGCTGACTTACGCGCGTATGTCATGCATGCGCCCGCTGATTCGTTGAAAGGCTGAGTGATGTAGCGCGTGTATGAGGGACAAAGCGCTCATTGGCCCGCAACCGTGGTCCTCCCGCAGCTCCCAGCTCGGCATCCCCACCCCCAACGACCTACCCGCACCTTGTACCCCCAGTCCGACACCCCAACAACACAGTTGTGGGTGCCATAAGCAATATAAATTACAAACAATGTGGAAATAAGTAGGGATGACAATTGTTTGGTTTTCCATGCGATAAACATTTCTTATATCTGAATTCGATTAAAATCTATCTATCGCACACCCATTCAAATATGATACTTTACCATCGAAATCTGTTTCAAATCGTCCGATAATATCTGCTAATTACCCACTCAAATTCATTTATATAAAATATTTAAATATTCAAATATAAATGGTTATATCGACATACGTTCTAATTAATAAGTAGCACCCATTGCTATCGCTAAATGAGAGCCCAATTAAAAAATTTCTTTTAATACACACGACTCACAAATAACATATTAAGTTTGAAATATTGGCCCGCGAGTTGTGTCTTTTTGTTTAACTTTTTATTTTTAAAATCTTAAAAATAAATAAATAAACAAAATGGACAATAATATCACACATCAAAACCAAAATTTCCATAAGAAAAACGTTGAAATTGATGATATTTTCTATAAATAATCTTAAATTCATAACCTAGTCTCACAACTTGAGTTTTCTTTGTTCGTTTCTTTTTTGGGATCGTAATAATTGAAAACTCATAGATTAGCACAATTATTTTTCTTTTTTACCATGATCTAGTTTGTGATGAATGAATTTGTGATTAAAAATTCAAGTTTCACTAACATATTTTAAAAAACTCAAACCTTATCACTAAGTAAACAGAAATTGAATTGACCACTCAACCATAGTAATTAGACAATTGTTAATTCTATTTACAAGTTAAAAGGGTATGAGGCTCATGTTTCATTATCTTATATTTATCTTTGTCAAATGTAGCTTTCAAAGGTGGGTTCTTTTTATTTCTTTATTTTTTATTTTATTTTGGTTTGTTTAATTTAATATTGATGCAGTCTTGATTCACACAGGAGGATTCCTCAGATCTCAAAGACCCTAATATGGCAAGTGACAACTATAAATTAATTACTCCATATTATTAAATTTATTTTGCCATCCTGTACTAAATAATCGAATTTTTTAGGTACCCAATTGTATAAATCCATTGATTCTCTAAAGAATCACATGGGTCTACAAATATATTATTCTAAAATGCAAAACGTACATAATCAACTCAACACTCGAAGGAGACGACTTGTCTCACAAAATACATTAATTACCTCATGTAATAATTTTCTCTCTCATAAATTTTATTATACTTAAATTAAACAAAATATCATACAATTGTACAAACTTTATGAGTGAACTAAAAATAGAATCATTTAAGGTATGCTGATATTATATATAAGTTATGCTGATTTATTTGTTGTATTATAGTGATATAAACAGTTTCTATAAAATTTAACAAAATTTTATTATTTAAGGAAAACAAACAGCACATCATTAATTAGTTAATAATTCCTAAAATTACGCAAAGCTGATATAACCGCAATTTTTGTGCTGATAATTTACCCTTTTCGTTTATATAATATATTAACTTTAATTACATGTGTCACAATATTAACGATTTGATTATTTAATCTAACGATCTTTATCTAGTATTAATTATTCAATAAAATTGTATTCGAAAATAAACACAACTCTCACTATATAGTAAAGAATAATGAAAAAGAATAGTCCACCTCAAATAGTAAAAAGGAAGTATGAAAAGTGATAGCTGTGTTTATATATGAATCCTGACAGCGGACAGCCACAGCTGTACCTTCACGTATGAAAACATTTGCGGTAAGGCAATAATGTGTTTAGGCCGCAACTATTTTTCTAATGCCAAACGAGTCACAACTTTGTTCTAATTAAAATTTTCTACTAATGAGGAAATACATTAAAGATTTTGTAAATTAATATTTTCTTTAAAATAATCATTTCTTCATTTCCATACATTATGCAATAAAATAACTTCCTATTGTATATTGCAAGTTTGTGATTTTTGCTAAATATATATGCAAAGTTAATTTATTGCACAATGCATATAATTTATTACACTAAACTTATAAACTCATGCAGTTTTCAAGTTTCTCGCAATAACAATTTTTTATTTTATTTCAATCCCAATCCATATATAAAACATGAGAGAGAAAGAAACATAGAAAATGATACCACAAACAAAATAAGGGAGTGCAAATACATCACAAGTAAAACGTTTATGGGTGTGGATTTAGGTAATTGCTATGCACCTACCAATTGCAATGGATATATATTTATAGATGCCAACTAGGAGAGCTTCGCTGTCCGCTCCAATCTCATCAAGCCACACCGACACACACACTACACACACCACACTGCACATAAATTCCACCACCTACGGTTGTGTTGTGGTGGTTTCCCGTTGAACAGCGGCGAAATTATCTCGATCGATTCTTCGGTTAAGCCGACGAGTCAGATCGCTTCTTCAATCGCCCTCGATCTGCTGCGAACTTCACGGTTTGACTCTTTCCCAACGTGATCTGGCTTTCTGGTAGAATTTACGTTTTATGTAATTCATAGCTTGTTGAAGATTCGTGCTATTAATTTATGACGTCTAACAATGTGAATGTTATTTATAGGAATCGAGTCTTTTGTTGAGGGAGCTGATTGATAGTTATCTTTAAGTTTTCTGTTATGGGGTTGCTTTATTTTTATTTTTTATATAAATATATATTTCTTCCTGATTGAATTGTGGAAGGGTATGTTTTAATGCATCCATTTTTTGCTGTGTTTATTTGGATCTAATGTGCTCGAGATTAGATAATTCGTCGTCAAATAGATCCTGCTATGATCAGTTTAAATTTTTTATAATAAAGCTCAATCTAGTATTTAAGTAGAGTACCTCTTGTTAAATGGTATTTCTCTTCTGTCATTTTGTTTCTTGGTGTTCCACTGTTCCTTTAATTTCTTGACTGTTGTTATCATATTTATGTATTAGGTTGGGAAAGTCAGTGCTTTGTGTATTATCCAGTTGCACAAGAGTAATCTTCAATAAGATCTTCAGGTATTAATCTTAGCTAAAAAAGGAAATGGGAAGAAAGTTTACAACCTTGATCTCTCCGCCATTTCTGATTGATTTGACTTCACACGTTAGTTTCGTGAATGTTTAGGCCATGCCACACAAGAATTGTTAGTTTTCATTGATTAATTCAAACAGCTTCGATTTCACTTATAAGTTAGTTTAGCGAAATTCTATAAGAAACTGATAAGGAAAGTTAATCTGTGTACTTTAAAATGGAAGCTGGTTGTTGGTATTACTTTCCCATTTTCAAGTCCTTTCTCTTTATTTCTTTTATATTTTTTTCAGAATATGAAATTTTGGGTGCAGAGTTAAATCTTAATGATTTTCGTTAAACTATTCAAGGTGGCATTTAGAAATCTTGTTCTAGCATTCAAGAGTGGTAAAGAATTAAGTTGGAGCTGTCTCATAGAGTTCTTTTTCTTTTCTTTTTCTAAATTTAAAAAGTACTACATAACATATTGGACCCCACCAGCAACTATGGCATGGTTGCATACTGAGTATTATATCTAGTTATCCTCTAGAAATTCTTTGGTTTTGTCACACAATCAAAGTATCCAACTTTTGTATAGCTGGAAAATTTGTTTACTTTCAGCTAACGTTTTAGATGTTTTCTCTTGAGTTCCTTGCTATTGCATTGATCGCATGACGCATATGCTGATATTCGACTTCCCAACTGCAACTTTAAATATTTTTTATCGTTCTCTTTCTGACTCGTTTGGATTTTTTTCTTTCTTCTTTGCACCTATTGCCTTCGTGTCAATTTTACGCTGAACTAGTTATGGAGGACCAACAAACTTGATGAGACTGCACAATTTATCATTATATCCCATTACAGATGTCAATTCAGAGTTTTGCTTGAGCTGCATGCTTTGTACTCTTTTTTTCTCGCATAAATAGAGAAAGGGTTGTTAAGGACTTAGATCTATAACTTTTCTTTTACAGGTTTTTTAAAACATTGTAGCTAAGATGAAGGCACTAATTCTTGTTGGAGGGTTTGGTACCAGATTGAGGCCGCTGACACTCAGTGTGCCAAAGCCACTTGTTGATTTTGGCAACAAGCCCATGATTTTGCATCAGGTATGTTATATTCTTGATTAGGTTAGCTTGCAATATTGTCATATGTTAATTCTTGACTGCATCTATTTTCATGTATTTCTTGCTTCCCTTCCACGGGACCTACATAAATATGTATTTTCTTCAATGTGTATTCTGACAATAATATCTAACATTGAATCAGATTGAAGCCCTCAAGGCTATTGGGGTTACTGAAGTGGTCTTGGCAATCAATTATCAGCCAGAGGTAAACTGTCGATTGGCTCTCAGTTTCTATGATTGTAAAATCTCATATTGATGATCTAGCTTTAAGCAGATTATCATTACTGACAATGGACTTTTCCAGGTAATGATGAGTTTCTTGAAGGATTTTGAGGCAAAGCTCGGGATAAAGATTACATGCTCACAAGAGACTGAGCCTCTTGGTACTGCAGGTCCCCTTGCTTTAGCTAGGGACAAGCTTATTGATGATTCTGGTGAGCCATTTTTTGTACTTAACAGTGATGTCATTAGTGAATACCCGCTGAAAGACATGATTGAATTCCACAAATCCCATGGAGGAGAGGCTTCTATCATGGTAACCAAGGTAAGCCACATTTCGATACTCCAGTCACATCATTTCTCAGATCTGTGTGTGACAAAAATTAATTTAAATAGTTAATATAGGTGGATGAGCCTTCAAAATATGGTGTTGTCATTATGGAAGAGTCGACTGGACAGGTTGAGAGGTTTGTTGAGAAGCCAAAGATATTTGTGGGTAACAAGATCAATGCTGGCATTTATCTGCTCAACCCCTCAGTTCTTGACTGTATTGAATTACGACCCACCTCCATTGAAAAGGAGGTGTTCCCAAAAATTGCAGCCGAGAAAAAGCTGTACGCAATGGTGCTGTCGGGGTTCTGGATGGACATTGGACAACCAAAGGATTACATCACTGGTCTGAGACTTTACTTAGACTCCTTAAGGAAGGGATCATCTCCGCTGTTGGCCGCTGGCACTAATATAATCGGTAACGTCTTGGTGGACGAAACGGCCAAAATTGGGGAGGGATGCTTGATTGGCCCTGATGTTGCAATTGGCCCTGGTTGTGTTGTTGAGTCGGGTGTGAGGCTGTCTCGCTGCACAGTCATGCGAGGAGTCCGGATCAAAAAACATGCCTGCATTTCAGGCAGTATCATTGGCTGGCACTCCACTGTTGGTCAGTGGGCTCGCGTGGAGAACATGACCATCCTAGGTGAAGATGTCCACGTTGGTGATGAAGTCTACAGCAACGGCGGTGTGGTCTTGCCCCACAAGGAGATCAAGTCCAGTATCCTGAAGCCAGAGATTGTAATGTAAGGTCTGTTTATAACCAAATCTTGTTCACTAAGTTATATGTCTGCAAATGTGTAATGGTTTGTGCCCTGTTATAGTGTTTTTCGATTCTTGATTTTGCCTTTCACCAACTGTAAAAGTCAGTCCCTTCCATAGTTTCTACTTTCTTTTAGCTTGAACAGATCATCTCTCTTGTGTGTGAATTATGTCTTGTGTTGTTGTACATAGAAATAAGTTTAAATTAAGCATTATTTCTTGGCAATTTTTTGTGGTTGTAAAGGATGATGTGTGCTACAATGGCCGTGTAACGTCTTCAAATTCAGATGCAGAATTTTGGTCTCAATGTTGATTGCAATTTTGTACTTTACTGGAACCTCAAATTTGTTTCTATGTAAAAAAGTGTAGCGGAACCCTCAAAGCCAGTTTGTCAATTATTGTTATAGCTAGAGTTTGTTGTATACTTTCTTTGGAGAATGATCTTGTACTCTACATTATTTTGCATCATAGAATCAAATTTATACTTTTTTCTTTTGTTATATAAATAGGTCTCTGAACCCTTGGTTGTTGGGTTTCTTGTAATTGAGTTATGAAAGTTCAAACATTATTGCAAGATTTATGCCATAAACACTCTCCGTCATCTCGGACAAAATAAAATTAAAAAAATGCATATCTTTGAGAGGTGGTCTACGCCACGGTGTGGATGCAGCTCTGCACCTGGACCTGACTCGACCTTCATGACATGCCATCATCTTAATATATTAGTTATACTATTAAGTAAATGAGATTTTTTCTAAAATCAAATTTTTTTTTTATAAAAGACAAATGAAATTATTCACATATTAATTACATAAATTTTATTTTGCTAAAAAATAAATGAGACTTTTATCAAAAGTAACAAGACTTAAAAAGAATGAAGTTATGCACACAGAGCAAAAGCTATGTTACATAAATTAGACTTTGCTTAAAAAATAACTAAGACATTTTTTATGAAAGCAAATGAGATTTTTTTTAACTGTTGGTTGAGTCGATTTGGGTGTGGGTTGGTATGGATCGGATATTTACATGGAGTTATCATTACATGGACTATTTATCTAGAATTAAATTACTTAGGGGTGAGAAAAATATCCGTAATCCGAATAATCGAACGAACCAAATTAAAATATTAAATTCAGTTCGGATTTTCGGATTAGATTTCTTTTTCTTCAAATTTCGGATTTTCAGTTCGATTCGGATTGATTTTTTTAAAACCGAAAAAATCCGAAAATCCGAATTTTATTTAATGTATATAAATTTTTATTTAAATATTATATTTAATTAAAATATTTTATTCAAATATTAATTTATTTAAATATTTCTAACCTAAATTTTTTGGATATTTCGGTTTAGTTCGGATTTAGTTATAAAAAATTCGGATTGGTTCGGATTTATATTCTCTCAAAATTCAGATTTTTGGATCGATTCGAATTGGGCAAAAATTCAATCAAAAATCCGAATGATGACCCCTAAAATTAATCTTCAACTGGAATACTTATTCAGTATTTCACTCTCTTTCGCATGGACATGAAATGGTATGGATAGACTTCTTGCTTAGGATCCTCTTTTGGGTTGGATTTGGATACGTGACAGCTAATCTTTTCACATACCTAATTTCTTTCATCATATTTGTATAGCAAAGGTCCAAATCAATTTAAATCATTCACTTTCTGACGTACAAAATCCTGCAAAATAACACCTTAGGTGATGTTGGATTACATTTATTTTCAAAGAAGATACGTCTTGGGTTAAGTATTTCATTTGTACGATAGTCTCAAAATAAAAAAAAATAAAAAAAAATAATGCCTATCATTTATTATAAGTTATGATTGATGGTTTCGATTGATATATTATCCTTCGTTTATCTAATGTACACTTATACTAATATCCAGTTGTATATAAAATTGACATAAACTAAAGTAGTTGTGCACTTGCTTTCACGAAGAAAATTTAAAATATGTAAATTTCTTGAGTATATGTGTAGATTTAGATTCTTGGGCAGATATGAATTGAATAAGAGTGGTATCAATTTACGGACCCCGGCTTTAGTTAGCACGTCCTTTTAATTCAACCTTCAATTCTTTTAATAAAATCCAAGTTGCATGCAATCTTCGACATTTCAAAATATAAATTTTAGTGAAGTCAATATTTTCTTTATCTTACTTTACTGTTGATGGTTACGTTATTCATGTATCATCTTAGAAAGTGCTTGATATGATCAAATTGAATAAAAAAGAATTGAATGAGGATCTATTTTATCATACTAAGCACCACATTTTCCTCATACAAAATACCTCTATTACATTCTCCCTCGTTCCATGTTATGGTACCAAGCACCTCCTTAGTCTCATCATTAGATTTAAAATTTTATTGAGATATGGGCATCATGTCCTTCGTGTCTCGTGTTAGTCTCATTATTAAATTTGAAATTTTATTGAAAAATGGAAAAATATGATGTAACCTAAGATGAAATTCCCTCATCCTCAATTCACGCCTCGTTATGCGTTTGGAAATCTTTTAATTCAATGGAAAAGAAGATTCTAATTTTTTTTTAAAAAGGTACAATCAAATAAGAAAATTTCCAAACACAACGGGACATGGACTGAAACACCAATCGTGGCCCAGAAGGTTTCATGTTGGTGTGTGGACCAAAGTGAAGAAACAAGCCTTGGCAAAAATAGTTGAAGACTTGGGCTAGATGGTATTGAAGAATGAACAATATGTACAAAGGGAGTTGGAGCAATGCACAAAAAAGATGGTCTATATAGATGCCACCAGCCAAAACATGACACAAGAAGATATGGTAACAAGAAACCACGAAGCAAAAGCAAAAGCAATGGATATCTGAAACATGCCGCAAGAGAATTTGGTCTCTACTCTGCAGATATTTGTATCTCTCGCAAACAGCACGATGACGCCTGCAGACGAGCATGCAGCAGCCAGGGACAGACTAGCAGTCACCTGCAAAACGTTTATCGCCACTCAGAAAAAACCTTTCAAAGAAATGAGCAATGTCACACTTGCTATGGATAGATGGTGTTAGGCCAATATGAAGCTTTTCTTGGAGTATGCACATTTGTAAAAAGATGTCCAAAGCTTAGGGTGAAAATGTGAACTCTATTTGTGTATGAAGGGAGGAGTCTTCAAACACTGATTCAAGAAACATGTCTGTTAAGGTAGTTTATTCAAGAATTTTGTGACTCGTCTCAGTATCTTGATAAATAATGAAATAGTATGTAGGATTTCACTCAAGGAGTCGCCTTTTCTTGTCTGTTACAGGAGCATGTAAATCTCTTATATTATTTAAGCTTACAATCTACCAACTAAATGGCTTAGCCAGCAAATGCATCAGTTACCTATTCCTGACTAAAACACCATGACTACAAATTTGAAGTCAATATTAGTTCACATTTTGAGGCTGTATTGTTAAACATAGCACATATCAAAGCATTAAACTAGGAAAATATGCAAATAGAGGTGTTTTAGTTTATAATGACAATACAAAAACAGATAATAAGATGCAATGCTGGTGTAGTGGTGTGAGTTTTCAAACAGATGTAATGCCTGACCTAGATCCTCAGTTTCATGCAAATACTACACCTCATAAACTTCATGTCCTACTAAAAGTTAATAGAGAATGTAGGTGAAGTAGTGAAGCACGGGATTAATAATTTTCAAGCAAATGGTGTCTTAAAATTAGCTAAAGAAGAAAAGAAAAAGAATAACCTGTCTATCACTGTGTTGAAGTTGGTGTTCTAAAATACAACAGGAACCCAGTTCTTGAAAATTGAATGGTCCTGGCATTAGTGGGTTTGTTTGAGTAGGTGCTCATGTAAATATAGCGGATGGTTTAGCAGAAACTATCAAAACAGAACTCTTTTAGGCTTCTTAAATATCTTTGTTCTACAACTACACTTATTTATAACAAAGCCAGAGAAAGTTTTGGATCCAAGTTCTGCCCACCAGAGGAGAAGCAAAAGGAACTCAGTTATTGTAGAAGAACCAGACTGCTGCAAAAATGCCTTTCAGCTGTTTGTTCAAGTGACACAACTCATTCTCTTAATCTCATTGTAGATATGATTTTAGCACGTGAGGATAGAATACATAGGGGAAAATGAAGGTTCAGAGAAGCGTTACCCAGTCACCAACGACAAACAGGCTGACGATAACGTGATTGTAGAGATCCTTGTTCGACCTTAAAGCATGTACGTCGAGGCAGGCAAGTCCAAAGCTCCATACAACCTGAAGCCCCATTGATGCAATTAAGTAACTGGTAGAAAAAGTTCACCAATGAGCAAGAGAACTGCAGTTCGGTAACTCTGAAACCAATTCTTGCCACAAAAAAATATTGAAGCTCGCGAAGTCAAGAGAGTATAAACGATTGATCACCGGAAAAAACCACATGAATCTTATACACAACTAAGTGTAGAACATTGTACAATTCCTCAACACAAAACTAGTTATAGTGGAGAAAAGGAAACTTAAAATCATTAGGATTATTAGACTCAAATTTGCAGTCATTTTTCAGAGATTGCTTAAAAAAGGACCTAAAGAAGCATATGTAGCTGTGGCTAGAACAATTTCCCTCACACATCAAAATACTGATTTCTGAAAAATTCATGTATGAAAAGAAAACAATTGAGATATTCCATGTTTAAAATAACACTGGAATCTGAGGAGTCCTTACATACTAACTATTCTAGGCTGTTGCATTAGAAGAATATATCTATCGTCAATCATACTGAACTAGTAGACCAAAAATGATCAACAATGCAAAATTCTATACCATTTTATGTCTATGTTTCAACAAGCTACTACAAAAAGAAAGTTGAGCAAAGTGAGGTGGGGAAAAAATAGAAAGAAAGAGAGAATACCAAAATGCAGTAATAGTAGAGAAGGCAGTAGCAGAGGCCATAACTCCGATTGAAGCAGCTGCACACACACACTGTCCAGCCCTTAACATCAGCCCACTTTTTCTCCCTGGGCTACCAAACAGCTCCTTCATCTCTCTCTCTACTCACACACGCACAATAGTGTGCAATTCTGGTAAAGATCTAACTTTTATGAGATGGGCTGTTTCCACAAGACGGTGGATTGCTCGTAGACTGAATAAATTCCCTTTCTTTCTGCTGCGATTGCGAACATATCGCAGCAATGAAAAATTCTCCTTTTGCTGAATGTGAAATTATGCCCGTTAAAGATTCCATAACATGTTTGCCACTCTACGAATAGTATAAAACTTTTTTTCTTTAAAATTCTTTTACTTTATCGATAACATAGAGAGTGACTTAACCTGAATCAAGCTTACTACTACGGAGGATTATTCAGAGAATTCAAATAAATAAAAAATAAAATAGTAATCCATTACTTATAAAGATGAATTAAAATGTAAGAATATCCTAAATTGATTTAAAGGGACTCATACCTGTGTTTGGTAATGTAGCAAAATAATCATGTTGGCCCACGAACAAGCTAAGGTCCTGTAAAGCCCGGAATAATATGTAGGATTAGCCCGGATATTAAACTCATAAAATGGATGGGATAAGTTATATGCATCGATATTAGTATCAAGATAGGCAATTTTTTTCATCCATTTACCCTTCCACATTTTGAAAGTCAAAATTCAAATTGGATGAAAAAAAGCTATTTCATCAATTTTATCTAAACTTATGGCCTAGCTACCAAATACAGTAATACACCATCCATGATAAGATTTTTAAAGAGATAATTGTCATTTAAATCATAACTTTTTGTTGATTTCTGGTCAATCTCATAACTTTTAAAACTGGAACATAAAATCAAAACTTTTAACATTTTCTCAATTATTCCACATATCAAAATTCTAGTGTGGTGACGTGTCAGCCGGAATTTCCGACGTGGACAAAACGTCTGTTCTTCAAAACGATGTCGTTGAGATAATTGTC
>JAYDZE010574746.1:0-11594 GCA_034509125.1 Monilaria moniliformis
CTGACACGTCACCACCAATTTCACTGGAATTTTGATATATGGGATAATTGAGAAAATGTCAAAAGTTATAATTTTATATTCTAGTTTTAAAAGTTATAGGATTGACCAGAAGTCAACGAAAAGTTATGATTTAAATGCCAATTATCCCAATTCAGAAAGTCATGCAGGTGAGCAATTCTCTGACTGTTGACCATTTACTGTGTACTATTGAGATTCTTCTCTAGCTTGAGTTTTTGCTTGCGCTCATACTCCAATTGTTGCTGCATCTGCCAAAAGCATTCATCACACTGATGTGAATGGAGATGAGAGGTCGCTTCAGTACTCTCTGTTGAGGTATCCACAAAGCTCTGTGCTAGGCTACCTGTGTCAAGCATCCTCTTCTTCTTGTCGAGTTGGCCATTCGACCTCCCATAACCTCGTCGACATAAATCTGGTTCAAATCTGCACCCTCGCCCTGACTCTCAGCAATCTCTTTCACCATGACCTAAGTAATAAATAATCCAATAATTCGTATATTAGAAAACAATTTATATATATATATATATAATGTATATGCTATATAATATAACTTACAAGAACACTTGCAGTCCTTAGATACGAATAAGTTATGTTCTTATTCATGTGTAATGACTTGAAAGATTCATACACAAACTCTTTGACCGAGATCTCTATTTTCTCTACCTATTTATCAAATTATAATATAACTTAAATTGATATAAATCATCAATTTTGTACATATATATACACACACACACACACAAAACGCTTACCATCTCATGTGCCTTCACTACGACAGACACTGAGCCTCCTTGATGCTTGCTAATGTCTGTGTCAAGTTCATCTGGCTCTGATATTCTACGACAGACACGGAAGGTACATGCCAGTTGTGTAAGGATCGATGGACAACGACGACACATGTTCTACTTCATTGCCCCAAGGTGAGAATGTGCTGGAAAGAAAGCAGTTTCCGGCCGACGGTGAAATAGGGGGATATGGTGGAAATGGGTTGGTGGTGCAGGGAATCAGATAGGAAACTGGGTCAAGGCAATATGATGTGTGGTGCATGATGTTGTGGCAACTATGGTGCTAGGTGTGTAGGGTAACACATGAGGAAGGGGAACACATCCAACTAACGGATAGAACAAGTGAGTTGATGATGGAAGCGTATTGCTAAGCGAGGGTAACACATGGACTGAAGCAAAAGATTGGTATGAGAGCGGAGAGCGACAATGGATACCATTGGAAAAAAAGGCACTATAGAGTAGATATGGATGCTCTCTTCAATCCGATAAAAAGACGAGTTTGGAGTAGGAGTTATAATTAGATACTCCGGGGAAAATATAATTGCGGCAAAGTCCAGGAGAACACCCCCTCGATTGAATGTAATGATTGCAGAAATGATGGTAGTTGTGGAAGGAATTACTTTTATTATGGAAATGCAAATACGGCCAATAGAGATCTTTACTGATTCCATCTTGACAGCCACAATTATGGGGGTGATGCTAAAGATGTTAAGGAGTTTATACAAGAAGAAGTGGTGAAAATTCTGCAAGCAAACATGATCCTAGGAGTACAACATATGCACAGATCAACAAATGAAGCAGCACATTAACTTACACAGCAGGCAAAGACAACTGCAGAGGTGTTGATTTGCACAATGAATTATCCTATGAGTTTGAGAGATATTTGTAAATAATGATCTTCTAAAATCAGAATACATCACATTTGTTTTTTTTTTTTTAAACGTACACACCCTAAGTTATTGATAATTACAATAAAATACACCCCACTTTAAAAACTAATAACTTATTAATGATTATGATAAAATACAACTATCTCAAAACTAACAAAAATACTCTATTGTTTGATTTCTTAAATGTCCTGTTGCCTCCAACATGCAATTTTTAAGGCTAATTTTTTTCAAATGACATGACACAGTTAAAAAAATAACGTGTCGAGTTCTTAGGCAATTCGGATTTATTTCACCATAATTTTTGTATATTAGAGTAATTATCAATAGTTCAAAATAATATACATAATTTTCCTATTTAATATACTCAACATGTCCATTCAAGGAAATGATTGAGACCTACAAGACTACTATACTAACAGATAATAAATTTCCAGCTGAAAAGATAAAGATATATTCATACAATTATTTTCAAGAACTTGAATTCAACTATATAAACGGAGAAGGGGATCAACCTGGAAAATTATTCACATTTACATATTAGAAAACATAGACTCACTGCAGATTAAAGAATTGACTATGATGTGATGCAATGATATATAACATCCAGTTTAACAAATTGTGAATGGGGACTATGGTTGGACAGCTTTGACATAGATACAAATATGAAGGTATTGCTCTGGGTTCATCAAGTTTTTCACCACCCACCCAAACGGGATATCCAGCCTCGGCTCAATCCCCTGAATGCGTACTAGCTTGATTTCTGCACCATCTCTAAATAAACCTGTGTGTGCACTTAATGATTCCCCATTTTTCTGGGAGCTTCTTGAGCTGCCTCCATCTGATCCTTCTCCACTTTCAGATTCCGGTGCATGTGAGTCCACATCTACCAAGGCTTCCTCTGTAAACAGCACGGGCAATAGAGCTTTAATGGCATCATTCAAACTGAAGGACTTCCCTGAAGCATCAAGTCTTGAAATGTTAATAACTCGTGCAAGCCCACTGTAAAAAACTTCCTCGAGAATAGTCTATATTGACTAAACTACACACCGATTGATAACACTGTTCTTGCTGAATTCGTCCAAGAAAACACAGTTGATTAGTTGAGCCATGCTTTATAGAAATGTGCATAGCTTGCAAATGCATAGGGCATATAAAGATTGCCAAATGAAACCAAGCACCGAGTCTTCCATTGGTTATTTGCATAGACTAGTGTTTAGATATCTCTCTATGCATATGTCCAAAACATTTTATAAGGGGATACTTCCACCGCCAGCAGTTACAGTATAGATGCCAGTGACAGACAAGTTTTGTAGGAGTTCAGGCTACAGATAAGTTTACTACCAATTCCCGAACTATGTTTTGGCACATCCTGTCGTGGATCTATTCCCAAGGACCCAAGGTAATTCGTTACTATATTTAACACTCATAGTCACAAGTAGCAATGCAAGCTCAATTGAGCATGAATTATGAGTTTAAGAAGCATTAGTCATGAGAAAACGCTTTCATCTTTACCTTCACCGCGAACCTCAACAGGACAGTTTATGTAAGAAATTTTTTCCCAGCTATCAACAATAGGGGCATCTTCTAATTCATCAATATCTTCGTCGATAGTCCGCACATATAATCGAACAGGAATTTTACCTGATGAGAGCGGCCAAATTCAATACAGACAAGAATAAAACTAAAATATTCAGAAGTGTAGGTTCACAAACAGATAATGCTAACACCAACCACCAATATAAATAACTTAAGAACAAAACCTGATTCTTCTATATAATTGCAAGATCACAGTTATACATCTATATTTTAGTTTTGTAATATCATCAATCGATTCCCGAGAGATATTCTCCTTTTCAATTTATCACATGTTCTTCAACTCTATAAGTTGTTCAGCACAAGACCAAACAGAAAGGAGAATATAATTGTAGCAATTCTTTGTTAAATGTATACATTGATGAAAACCAAACGGCCAACCAAGTCACAACATTGTGTTTTCCTTCTCCTTTCAGTCCAATGGTGTATTTTACACATCAAAATAAAATATATTGAACTTTCCCTCTATAAAAAGAAAAGGCTTCATCAGCCCACGAACTGGATGAACCTACCCTTCCCCCTTTTTTGCTTCTGTTGGCTTCACATATCCCATAACTGAACCAACAAACCACGCCAATCTTGATTGTGCCCATACATTAGCTTACCTGACTGAATCTAACCCAGTCCAGCTGGAAATTCTTATGGCCCAACCCCATAAGTTTGTATTTAAAATAGGATTCCTTGGGGAGTATAACCCATTGTACTGCAGTAAACCTATGCATAAATGTTTATTATTTTCAGGAGAGTTGGTAGGATTATCTTTTAGTTCTAATATATTATTCTCTTACCACTCATTTTAAGATGAGCATGTTCTACAATGCAAAATCACATTCATAATTTTATATGCAAGTACATGATAAAGTATTGAGTATTGATAACACTTTTTTTAATGCCTTCAAGATGTGAACACAAAATAGAACATCCTGATTGAGCTTTTGAATCTCTTGAAGCTGCTAGCATAATAGTTTTCTGTATCTAACCCGATTTGGTTGTTCCAGTAGCTTCGTTTTCAGAATTGCTTTGACGAGAAGTGTTCAATTTGAGGGAAAAGTCATCTCCAACAATATCGAGTTTAAGTTTGGAATAAACCCGAAGGTATGCTTCAAGCTGGCCTGTCATGAAGTTACCGAAGTTTAGATATATTTGAACTGTGATTCAGAGTAGAGTTTTTAGAAGAAACCAACATGCTACAAGATGAAGAAACGAGGGTAAGACTTTAAACTGATAGAAAACTACTACTCAAATCACCATAGATCTGAAAATGAAAAAGCGCCTATGCATTATAAGTACAATTTCAGGACTCCGCCTGTGTTAAGACTGAAAAAAAGGGATAGCAAATCCACATTTTAGTCAAGAGCACAGCACAATGTACAACAATATCATGCTAAATGTAAGTTTCTAAAAGATGTCGAGAAACAGTTAAATGTTTAACAAACAGAAAATGTCACCAAAATTTACAATAAATCAAATTTCCTTAACTTTTGGTTGGAAACCCTAGTTCAGAGGAGCAACACTAGCAGAGATCAACTAGGCAGCCCAGATTTCCCAGCAGATACTAATATAAACAAAATTGTACGTGCAAATAAGCCTTGAAAGCATGGATGAGAAAAGATGGCCAAAGAATTTCAAACAATAATACATTTTGATGGTTTAAGGAAGTGACTTGAATTTACAGTGTTGTAACCAGAATGACCTTCCCCTTATTTTGGAGTTCTGGAACCTTCCTATGAAACACATTTGGATAAATAGGCTTTTCCATAAACTTGTTATGAACAAAATATACACGCATCAGGTTGTGCCCCAAAAGGCAAAAGCACAGGAAGCAAAAGAACATGTGTATGATGTACCTAATCATTTAGTAAAATTTATATTGCACTAGTCTTTGGGGAAAATCTCTACCACTCTCACTTGTCCAGATGAGTCTCCTCACTCTGTTAAGGGTCAAGTCACTAAGGAATAATTTTTAAAATCAAACAGTAGTTACTAAGCATACTAATAGACTGCTATATCATTATCTATGAAGCCATAAACTTCTGCTCAACCCGAGTCACGATGAAGAAATGAAGAAAACAGCATTTTCCATCTCATCTAGATCCCTTGACTTCATACAGTCATTCCTTTTCATTTTATCAGTTAGTACATCAAATACAGAACCTCTTTGTTGACTCACCTTCAATCTGATTACTCTCACGTAAATTAGCAGGAATAAACAGGTTCTTATTTATGATACTTGCTTAGTTATAAATTCAATATCCAACCAAAATGTAATAAGAATTTTTAAAACATCAATGAGAAGAATCCCGATGATAAAGGGAAAGCAAGTATCAACCACATCACTTAAGAGATAGTAGCATACCATTTAAGACAGACCACCAAAGTTCTGTTTGATCAGATTGAGACATATTCATAATATTCTTGCAGTTCCCATTGATTATATATGCTGCCTGTAGTTCACATACGCCATTCAAGACTCAGCATTCTCACTTTGAAAGTTCCACGATTAAAAAAAAAAAGAAAAAAAAAAGAAGAAGAAGATAGAAGGTAATATAGAAATATTTAATGAAGGGAAAAAAAAGAAGCTCAAAACCTAGACAATTAGACCAGGAGATGGAAGTATTAGCTTAGGAGATGTGAAAGCAACCAAAGCAGTATGTCTGCCCATTCTTACACTAGTGAAGTTGGACCTTAATCCCAAACCCCAAACCCACTCGTGGCTGAAAGGGGAAAGCCTCAGAGACTTTTTTATTAAGAAAAAATAAATTTTATTAGAAAAATGATAAATTATTATAAAGGGATAAGTAATCCCCAGAAAAGTGATAACTGCTTAATTTTATAAAAATATTTAATTTCTTCTTCATGATTTCAGACCAACAAAGCAATTTTACACTTTTCTACACCCCCTATTAAAAAATTAAGTGTCATTCTTTAGAGAGAATAGCATGGTTCCATCTATTTAAGAATCTGAGTTCTGTAGTCAAGAATCAAGACCAAGGTTACAAAAGTGTACAGGAACTTATACCTAACCTCTTTCAGGGCATTAATAAAGTTCCACTTTACACTGTCTTCTCCTTCGCAAGGGATCAACAAGTTTACTGGATATCCTCTAAAATGTATCTGCAAGAAGCTTTGGTAGTATACTCAGTAGACGTGACAAAGGCATATAAATACAAATAATACACATATATTGTTTTGAAGACTCAGATTTCGGGTCTGGAACTCAGATTATTTCTATTGATATAAAATGCAGGGATGCAGAAAAAAAGATTCCAAAAACTGCAATCTGTTGGTTTTGTGTTCTATAAGGTACCAATGTTACATCAATTTATACGAGCGGATCATGGCGAATAGGCACCGAGACATTCGCTATATTTCACCACATTTTCATTTTTCCATTTCTTTATCCAGCAAAGAATATATATTTGCTTATTCTAGTTCACAAAAATGCCAATATCATTCTTTCGGCATGTACATAGTTAATGGTATTTAAAAGATTCTATAAATGACTACTTTTTGTGAAGAAGAAGAGGAAACAATAACAGTGTCACAAGTAACAACATTATCAGACAACATATATTCTTTTATTAAAATATCTTAACTTACATTCAGTTTCTAGAATTTTTTAAACCAACTACCAGGTGAAATCTAGCGAAAATTAATGTCCCTGACTCCCCAACTTATCCGAAAATAGGGACAAAATAAGCTAATATGTTTACTCCAGACCATATACAATTATGTTTGGAACACTTTTGAGAAATATAATTTACCAAGACACTGAGTTCATCAAATAGAACTCATTGTTTCTTATAATTGTGGCAATTCCCTAAACCAAAATGGTAGGTGGAAGCAGGAAATTTACTGCTATTCAGGTTTTTAAATTAGGAAAGCATCGGGCATAAGCATAGGATTTTTGAAAAAATACAGCTTTGTTTCAATATAGTAGTTCTACATAAAATCTCATGTCATAGATGATATGACTAATTTATGCATACTGGTTTTACAAGTCATAGTAAGAGTCCAGAGTAAGGTAAAGATAGATCATACAGTCAAGTTCCAAGGTCTCTCTGGTTCTGAGCAAAGAAGATCAAAAAGCGTCCCAGTAGGAATATACCTGGCATTGATGCAAACAAAATCAAGACAAATAAAATCAGAAGAAAAATAATCAAATTACAAAGTAAGCTCCAATATTTTTTCTCTCATGTGTCATGTGTGTATTATATATATTAAGAGAGGTATGCTAAGAGTGCAAAATTCACAATTTTACCACACAATGTGATTAAAAGAGACGTGGGAGTTATCAAAATAGAAAAAGAAAAGCAAAAAACTAAAGAACTCCACCTACTTAACGCAATCAATAACTGGACATTAATTTAACAAGTTCTTCAGTTAATATAGCATTGCCATCTTCATTTACTAAAAAAGTTTGAGACTCTTCCAAGTTTAGTATATTCCTCTCTAACAACATGTGCGTACAATGTGTGATCAAGCGTGTAATATACTACCGACTGTAGCAAAACACTAACAACATTACTATCAAGAAGAACTATAGGCAGCAGCTCAGTATAATAAAAAGTATTTGTATATAATAGTTCAAGTCAAACCGCCTATAACATACCATTTCAGCGGCAAGCCTTTATACTCAAACCACGCAGTGTCAACACCAGGAGGTAGAGAACTGCTAAAGAATGGCTTGATCTGTGGCACTAACAGAGGCAAATACCCCACACGAGGGGCCAATATCTATAACCCAAGATAAAAAGATTTTGTCAAAAGTCAACAATCATACATACACACATTATAGAAGAAACAAAATAAATTCGTTTTTCAAGAAACAACAGAAACAGCAGTACCTAAAATTCTGTCTAAAAGACAATTAATCAAACACGCGAAAACCCTAGAAACGAAAAAACACGCGCGAACACAGAAAAAACCCAAACCCACGCGAATAATGCGTAAATGGACAACAGAAATTTCAGAGTCATTACTTAAAACTCGATATGATGAAAACCAAATAGTGCAGAATGAAGAAGAGGGTTACCAAAGCAGGCGGAGGGGGAGGAAGCGTAGTGACTTCGGATTCGTGGAGATGAATCTGAAGCGGTATCGCGCCGCCCCACACGTACTGCTGCGCCTCCGTTGCTGCGCCTTTGCGGTCCGTCATCATTCCTCTTTCACCGACTGAATCGGATTCGGCAAATTGGGCGTCGCAGATTCCCTTTTTCCTTTTTATTTTTCTTTTTTCCTTGTGTGCTTCTGGGTTTTTACTTCACCTCAATTTGCGTACAGTCTCCCGGAAGTCGAAGGAGTGAAGAAAAAAAAAACAATTTTTTTGCATTTTCTAATTAGATAATTCACCATTGAAAATGAGTATTTGCAGTCAACCCCTCATCCTTGTGTTTGCAATTAGCACCCTTAATGCTTATGTTGACAATTTGTTTTGCCGCCAAAAGCATCTGTGTGTCTGTGTTCATAAATCTAAATGTCTGGTTTGCTTGGTGTTCTTGCACTAGAATTCAACTTTTTTTTATTTCTTTCTCTTCGTTGAGATTTAGACATAATTAGGCCTATTGAGTATTGATTGTAAAGGACGAGGAGAATTTTGACGTATGAATTTTTTGGTTTCCAAATAAATATTGTTAATTGGTAAAATTTACCAGAATTTCTAAGATAAAAAATAAATTGCATAGTGTTCACATGTTTTTGGGTATTCTGCCTCATAAAATCATAATAGATATAGCACGAGAAAAACTAATTACTATATTTAGCGAATCTTTGGAGATCGAACTCTAAACTCATATGATGTATCAAAAATGTCTCAAACTATAAGAAATATTTAATAAGCCTTAAACTATCGACTTTGCATCAAAATATCATGCTTTCATTTTTCGGCCTCGAAATTTTGACGTAATCATTCATTTTTCTAAATATTAGAGCACAAAATATCTAACATCCATTTTTTGGGACCCAAAATTCCAAACTACTTACATTGCTTAACATTACATAATATTTCTTGTTGCTAAAAAATACATTAAATATTTCTCGACGTTGTTAATTTAATAAACCATTACATTTGTCTAACCACAACTTAATGTTGCCCCAGAGTCCTCTATCAGATGAAGTCATCCACAATCTCGTTCTAAGTACTTCTTTTTTCTGCTACCATCACATTCCTAGCATAATTATACATAAGAAGATATGTGATAGTTAAAAGTAATAAGGTGAACTATAGAAATAGTCTTTCGATAATTGGATTCTCATGTTTGCAGTACATAATAAATTTTATTAGTAAGAATAGTTCGTGGACAATAAAAATAATATCGTTGGAGATCATTTTGCACTTTGTCAGACAAAAAATATCATTTTTTTTCTTTTTCTTATCTCGCTTCTCTTTCACACATTTCTCTCATTCTCTCTCTCTTCTGTAGTACTAGTAGCAAAATCTATTTTCACGATTTTCATCTCTTTTTTCCACATAGAGACGTATAAATTAATTTGCTTAAATTTGATGTTATTTTCTTGTTTTGGAGTTAGAGAAAATGGAAAGAAAGGTGTCAAAAATGAATCTTAGATCCTTATTAATATAAAAGATTTTTACTACTTGAATGTCCCGAAAATGCTACAATTTGATATTCCAAAAGCTAAATTGTACATAAATAGTTTCAACTAAATATTCAATTTGAAGATAGACACAGTAATCTAATTTTAAGACCCAAAAAAAACGTGAAGTTGGCCCAACAACAACAATAATTTAGGCTACATCTACATAGCCCTTGCCCATTTGTTGGCGGTGAATTAATTAGTTAATGGGCCTCAGGGGCTAGCCCTTCCGAATTCTATCTTGAAGATGGGTAATTCTATTCATAGTTCCTTTTAGGTCACTGTAGCCTCTTATTTAATAATAATAATAATAATAATAATAATAATAATAATAATAATAATAATAATAATAATAATAATTGATTTCATAGTTCTTATATTAAATTCTTAATAAAAAAATACTAGAGCCTTTATAGCCCTAAATTTGATGGGAGCCGTGAAGAATTGCAGACTGATGGGCATTCCGTAGACGATGGTGGCGCTCAAGGGTGTAGTAAGAAGTTGTAAGTGAAGTAAAAGTTAGCATCTGCATCCTCAAATCATAGAAATTTTCCTGAGTTGGGGATTCTGTTGTGTTCAACTAATGTGTCTTCGTGATTTCTCTAGGACTTGAGAGTTGGGGGCTATATTGGGGGCTCTCAGTTGGGGATTCATATGTTTCTAGTGTTTATTGAGGTCAATTTATGAAAATTATTAATTTTGGAATTATTTTTCTCTTGCTTCATATATAAGGGGTTATAATGAAAAAGAGAGAGAGAGAGACTATGTATAGAGTTATCCTTTGAAGAATTTAACTCTATAATTTAGACTTTAGAGACGATCAATGATTCAAAAATCCAATTATGCCCCGATACCCTCTTGTGTTATTCTTGTATAGATCCGAATCACTGAATGTAGTCAAATCTTTGCATGTGGGTTTGAACCCATCTCTAGAATAATCTTTGCATCGTTAGAGAGTCTGAAATGAGCTAATATACAAATATAACTCCTTATACATTAAAAAAAAATAAAAGAATAAAAGAATAATTGTCATTTAAATTATGAATAATTGTCATTTAAATTATGAATTTAGATTGACTTTTGCTCAGTCCCATAAGGATTCATATTTGAATTTAAAATTTGCTCAGTCTCATAAGGATTCATATTTGAATTTAAAATCAGTGCAATAAGTGGATGTGACAGTCGAAATTTTCAATGCAGACAAAACGTCCGTTGTTCAAAACGATGTCGTATGATGATACTCAAAATGACATTATTTTTTTATATGTACTTTTTCTATTCTTTTCTTTTCTTTTCTTTTTAAAACCCTACCCCAACCCCCAATCCCGTTCCCTCCACCACCCTCTACCAGACCACCGGCAACGCCGGCGGCCAGCATGGCCATCGGCGTCCCCAGCTCCCTTCTCGACTCCACCTTCACCAAATCTATCGGACAATTCCCCTAAAACCTCTCCGTCATCGAGGTCAACAAGGCAATTGTCCCCTCTGTTATCCCCACCCCTGCACCATCTGCCTCTGACGTCAAGATCACCACGCTGCTCGAGAAGGCCAATTGCAAGACCTTTAGAGCGTGGGTTGCCCTTGGCCACCCGCCGTTGCAGGGCTTCGAGCCGCCGGTTC
Organism: Monilaria moniliformis; assembly: GCA_034509125.1. Classification (NCBI taxonomy): domain Eukaryota; kingdom Viridiplantae; phylum Streptophyta; class Magnoliopsida; order Caryophyllales; family Aizoaceae; genus Monilaria; species Monilaria moniliformis. The sequence goes on from JAYDZE010574746.1 coordinate 11,501, forward strand.
GAGCCCTCGCAACGACTCCCTGCCCGCGCCCGTGTCGTGCACGCGCGGTCCGCGCCCAATCGCGCCGCGCGTGCGTGACACGCGCCAGGCGCGC
>JAYDZE010574757.1:0-11593 GCA_034509125.1 Monilaria moniliformis
CATAAAAATCGGTTATACCATAACTGATCAGAAAACAAAATTACTAAAATATCCTTCGGCTATTATAAAGCCGCCACATGTTATGCATATCTACTGTTTGATTTTTGAAATGGACTATCAAGATTGGTTCTTGGTTCTGCAATAAGAATTGGTTTGGATTTGATTACAACTCTATATATGGGTGCATTAGAATGAGAACACTCCTTAAATGCATAACTAAGAACTAATATAGATCGTATGATTTTGAAATGGACGGACCTGATTTTATGGAACGCGACATCATTATTCTAGGGTATTTATATCATTAAAGGGTATAAAAATCTCATGGAAATATTAGTGGTCCGGTATTTTGGGTAGGTGGCGAAAATCAAGGACCAGAATCATTCATTATATATAATTGTATATCATTATGAGGACGTATAAGCATCACAGCTTCAAACGTATATCATTATGCTGCAGTTATGATCATAAAGGATATAAAATTGATATAACAAATCAGTTACCGAAATTAGGGGGATATGTATATCATTATGCAACAATTATAATCATAAAGGATATAAAATTGATACAACAAATCGGTTACATAAATTAGGGGGATTAACAAAATCTGGACGTGTGTTAATTACAGTTATATTCTGAAATAATACATATCACATTCAGATATCTAATAGTATATCATTATGAGAATGACGTATAAGAATTACAGCTTCAAACGTATATCATTATGCGGTAGTTATGTTCATTAATGATAAAAATATGATACAATAAATCAGTTACCGAAATTAAGGGTTTCAATAACTGCTACAAATTAGATGGACATATTTAGCCTTATGTCGAATTATTAATTGAATTATCAATTGAATTCTAGTTACACATGTCTTAAAATAATCCATCGGATCCCAAAAATGAAGGAACAAGATTGTATCTTAGTTATGCAATAAGAATAGGTTCAGAAATGATCACAAATATATATATATATGTATATATATATATATGTATGTGTGTGTGTGTGTGTGTGTGTGTGTGTGTGTGATGGCAAGTGTATCAAATGAGCCCATGTATAAAATAATTCTCCGTGAAGTGCTACGAATTCGCTATGAAACATTATGAATTCACTGTGAAAAATGATGAATTGAATTTTTTTTGCCACATATGAGATTCTAACCCCAAACTACGAATTTATTTAGAATAGTAATTAATTCACCGTAGGTCTTCATGATGTAAAGGCTGTAAATAAGTTCTATTTTATACTACAAATGTGGTTCTTATAATAAGTCAACCATATGTATATTATTCATTTCATCCCACGTAACATGATCCAAAATTTATTTTGCATTGCCCATTTAAAACAACACACGAATTCAAAATGTGACTTGACAAATAAGATCTCTTTAATTTATAATTACAAAAATTATATTATTTAATATGTAAGTCTAGAAATTTTGGTCTATGTCAAGACTACTCACAGTGCTAACTTTCCCTCAACCCAATTCTCAATTAAAATATTTACTTTCCTCTAGTTCACATACACAACCTAGCCTTCATCTTATTTATACTCTCATTGGTGACACTCCTCATGACCTAAATATTATTTCCTTTTTTGTATCTTGCATTAGGCATAACAATTTCAAGTGTATTTAAGAAGTAAAAAAAAAAGGAAATATAAATTATTTTTCAAACTCGTATTTAAGATAAAATTAATTACCATACATTTAGAAATTCATAATTTACTTGACCATAAAATGAAAATTAAGGATAATAATTAAGGTCATTTGGACCTATGGCTTCAAGTAAACAAGAAACATGAAATGGAGATAGAAAATAAAGATAACAAAGAAATAAGAATTGATTTGGTGTGAAATGATAGAAATATCGTGTTATATATAGAGAGAAATTCTTTCCGCGAATTTTAATATAATTTATTTTTATCATAAATCATTATTAAAATATTAATATTTTAAAATAATATTTATATATAAGGGCACTAGAGTCAAAACATCTCCTATATTCGAACTAAGACTGATTTTGATTCGTTGGATCTCGTAATCTAAAAACGCGCTTTAGTATAATTTATTCGAATATACATCGTAAGGGTATTTTGGGAAATGGAGAAATATGTCCACGTATATTTATCTACCCTACGTGGCACGATTATCTTTGTTCAGTATATAGCATCCGAAAAATCTGTGTATAGATTCCGAAAAATTATTATATAGCTTAATCCGAATCAGTATAAGATATCAATGTTAAAAAAATATAACTTTAAATAACAATCAACATAGTTAAATAAGTAAATCAACATAGCTTCACCAAGCAATCAATATATCATTACAATATAATCATCATACTTATAAAATATAATTAATATAACTTTAAACAATAATCAACATATATGCTTTACCAAGCAGTCAACATATCATTACAATATAATCAATATAACTTTAATTAACAATAAACAAAGTTAAACAAGTAAATCAGCATAGTTTTACCAAGAAATCATCATAACCTTACAATATAATCATTATAGTCATAAATATAATTAATATAACTTTAAACAACTCAGCATAGTTAAACAAGTAAATAAGCATAACTTTATAGTATAATCGTCATAGTCATAATATATAATTAATATAATTTTGAACAACAAACAACATAATTAAACAAGTAAATAACATAGCTTTACCAAACAATCAGTATAGCTTTACCAGACAATAATTATAGTGTTATAAGATATGTTGATAGTTATAATGATCATGGATTTTTTTTCATGTGAACATATGCAATTAATATTTTATTAGAATCCTTACAAAATTACCTTTAATTTTATATATGTAGTGTGGAAAAATAATTTAAATCGAGAGAGATATGTGAAATTCAAAGTTTTTAGATATTTTAGCAGAAAATATTTACGAAAATCGCATAATTCTAGCGAAAAATTAGAGAATTACCATAACTGTAACATACTGAATAACAATAATATCATTGTCTATAGTAATTAGATAATATCTGCACTGCCATATGGCTTAATCTCATCCATTATATGATTACATCTTACTGTCCACATTTAGTCTCGGTTCGAATACTAGTATTCTTTGGACATGATTGTTTTGCAAACGGGTTCTAATTACAAAATTTAAATAGTATTCTGATTTATAATAGCTCGAATAATTTGCTTTCTTTAAAAAACAAAAAATTTAATTGAGCACAAAACATAATCATTCATGTTCGTCATCTTTCGTGGGCATCTTTCATGATCACCGCTCATATTTAGTCCATATTATCATTATTTATTTTTTGTATTAAATATTTATGTTAATTTTAGTATCTGAAATTGCTATTAAAATCATAAAGTATATAAATTACATAAAAATAAAATTCGATTTATTTTATTTTACCTTTAACTTCAAATAAATGAATTTAAAGAACAAATCAAATGTTGATTTTCATGTGAATTATAAAATAACGATGCCAAATATAATATATGTTGTATTAATTAAAACCGAAGTAAATGTATAAAACAAAAAGAATAATAGTAACATGGGCTAAATATGAGTACTGATCATAAAAGATGTGCGGAATTTGACTAGCATATCATTCTTTTACATGGTTATAACTTCTATGGTGAAAGGGAGAAGTTCTAACGAGAAGCTCTCTTTATCCTACAAACCTAAGAACCGATATCTGTGATTGGATAATGCAGATGCACGCGTGGGATTGATGATTGATCATTTTTAATGCATAAAATTTGAGTGATATAATTAATAGGGTTCTTTAAGTGATTTTATTTCTAGCATGTCCTTAATTATAGGGATTGTGTCTTTGCTATTTCCGTGTGGGTGCATTATATTTATATTATATAATTAATGCTAAAATCGGAATCAATCAAAGTTGTGCACATTTTTTCTGTAAATCTTATTGAATTCGACGTTTGCTATTAACAACGATCTTCAGAATATTGAGAAATCAGGATAATCGAAATCCGCAAACATCATTACTCATTAGAATACATATAAATCACTAGCACCGAAATCAAAAGTTACAGAGATTGACATCATCAGAGAGTTGAGTTATTTCTCTCATCTGAACCAATTTTAAATGCAATTTTTTTCCCTCAATGATGTATTTAAATAATCATATGTATGAAGTTAAAAAAATAAAAGATTATTACGAAATGTATTTGACATATTGTTTAAATCAAAATCTATAGAAATGCATGTACGAAAAGACAAAAGTGGATGAATGAAAAAGAGATAGCTCGGTACAAATTATAATCTCCAGAAATGCATGTACAAAAAAGATAAAATGCAGTTAAGTTAGAGATTGAACCTAGTTATAAAATATGTATTATTAATTAATGTGTAAAAGTATAATAAAATCATTGATATTCTCAACCACATTCCAATACGTCATGTCTTGCACAACTTGGTGTGTTTGTCGCATTTATAACACAACTTACTTGCATCTGTCCAACAATTGTGGGTACATAATATTCATTGGAACTGCATTTAAACCACCATATTCTTCATGTTTTGTGTATGGATAGTGTCTACAGATACGTACACGATAATTTGCGGAATTTAACAAGTTGTCGGAAATTACTCGGATCGTTTCGTATGACGATTCAATATGCTGATCAAGCCCGGTATCACCAACATGAAAGTCGAACTATTGTACACGACACTATCTTCCGAGATAAACGAGAGAATCGAACGAGAGATTGTATATCTTGTGTCTGTTGTTTTAGGGGTTGCACGTTAGTTTCATATATCTCATACATATGCACTTTTTGTATATATAAGTGATATGTAACCGCCTTGTGCAGTTTTTATTTTGATAACTGTCGTGCAGTTTGGTTACAGCCTATAATAGGTGTACAAAACCAACATACTTTTACAATGAGAGCTAGCCGCTATACAACTGTTAGGTATGCATAACAACTCATAGTAGAGTTGGTATGTAGCACCCTAGATTCATTTAGTCACATTTGTTCATTTCTCGCGATCTATCTGCGTGCCATTTATGATACAATAACTTTTGTATATTTACCATATAAAACACAATTGGTCGACCAGTGAATACAATTCAAATGAGACACTACAATTATCTTCCTTTTTTCTCGAGTCTCTTAATTTCAATCCAACTGCTATCTAGACATGTCCATTAGATCGAATCATTCTTGATCATTGGCAACATGCTAAGATAGCTAACATTGAGTTGAAACTTCAAGAAACAGTGAAAAGTCTTTAGAGTACTTAAAAATTGAGATCCTCCATTGATCTCATGGGTCTCACACAACTTAGAAGTAGAGATCCAAGCTTCTATTACCCCATTTTAGTCAAATATGCGCATGTAGTATGAATCACATGCTACAGTATTACTCTCTCTTTTCTTGAAGCATATGTCTTCATTGTATTAACAATGCCATATAGGTGATAGTTCAGATGCTCATAGTATCTAACTTGAGTCCACAACTCTACTTGGTTGACCATATCAACAACAGGACTCCCAATCGGCGTATAAGACAGAGAAAGTGAATATTGGGATCTTTTATTTACTTTCGATCATAATTTACATGACCTCATCTTGATCAATTATCAACGCGATCCAGTTTCAAAACAAGCTCTCATTAAAAACACTTAGTTTTAAAGTTTAAAACTAATCTCATTTTCACATAGTACTAAAATATAGAAGTGATTGCCCATGTGAGAAGGCCAACCATCTATCCGACATACCTTTTAGCTTATATATGTACTCAACATATATTCACACTCGTGTATACTATTTCTTAATAAGACACTAAACTTTATTAAATATTAATGTAAATTGCAAATATACATTAATGGCAAAATAAATTATTCGTATAAAATAATACAGCTAGTACATTAGATTCTACGCAATCTTAGAGATCTAACATGGTTGTTAAATATGTCTCTAGAAATTGGCTTCGTAAATGGATCTGCAACCATTTTGTGCGTAGATATATTGTATGGACCATTATTTAGTAAGAAAGTATATCCTGATATGGACTTTCTTTCATCCAAATCTCCTCCTCAATCGGCCTCCGTGTACTCGATCATATTCTAGTCGTATCCTTGATAACACAATGAGTAATTCATAGTGCCTTTTAGATACCTTAGTATCCTTATAATTGCTGTCTAATGAGGTTTATCTGAATTCGATAGATATCTACTTTCTAGCCCAACAACATAGCTGATATCAGGCTTTGTGCACATTGTTGCGTACATAAGGCTTCCTATTGCACTGGAATAAGGAACATTTTCCATTTGAGTATTTTTCTTGTGATGTTTTAGGACACATTCTTTTGCTAAGGCCTTCGCTTTTTGTAACCAGAGTATCAATTGGTTTGCAGTCTTGCATTCTGAATCGTTCAAGGATTTTCTTAATATATGACTCTTATGAAAGAGCTAATAACCTCTTTGAGCGATCTCAAGCAATTTTTACTCTTAGAATATAAGCTGCTTCACCCATGTCCTTCATTTCAAAATTGGAGGACAACCGCTCTTTTATCATTAAGACACAATCCTTATCATTACCGGCAAACAGCATGTCATCCACATATAGTGATAAGATAACGAATTTATTCTTGTCTCTTTTGACATACACGCAATGGTCTTCATCAATCATCACAAAGTCATATGAAATGATAGATTGATGAAATTTAATATACCATTGTATAAAAGATTCCTTAAGACAATAAATTGATCTTAGCATTTTGCACACTTTGTGCGGTTGACTTTTGTCAACGAAACCTACTGGTTGATCCGTGTAGATTTCTTCTTCCAATTCGCCATTTAGAAATGCAGTTTTGACATCCATTTGATGTAACTCCAAATCTGGATTTGCGACTATTGCCAAAATTAAGCATATGGAGGTAAACCTCACGCCTTGTATCTCTCGATTGTCCCATCAAACTTACGCTTAATTTTGAGGACCCACGTGTTCCCCATATTTTTGTTTCCCTTTGGTAGATGAACCAATTTCCAAATGTTGTTTGATCTCATCGACTCAATCTCTTCTTCCATTGCCTTCATCCATTTATCATTCGCATAAGAAGAAAGAGATTATTTCACATTACGAGGCTCTTCTTCATCTTGTGGTGTAATTAGGAAAGCTTCTCTCTCTACGTCAACACGACACCGAAGTATCTTTCCACGGTTACTACTCCTAACTTGAGGTTCTTGCGGAATAAATTCAACATCTCTTGTCAGCTCCCACTTGGATGAGATACCGTTGGTACAAGTTCAGGAACTTGTAACAACTGATCCGAACTAGTAGAATCATCATGATCTACCAAATCATCAGGATCTGTAATTTCATAATGCCTCTTGGACCTATCTTACCATGCGGGTGAGCAGTCTCACGCAAATAAGCAGCACAACTCCAAAGTACTATTGGATTACTAAGATCGGGGTTTCTTCCAGTTTATAATCCATTGGGAGTTGATGCAACGGATTTGGAGGATACCCTATTTAAAACATAGGCGGTCGTCAACAGCGCATCACCACAAAAGGTGACGGGCAAATTTTCATGGGCCATCATTAACCTAACCATTTCTAGAAGCGTTCTATTTCTTCTTTCTAAAACTCCATTTTGTTGTGGAGTTCTCGGAATGGTTAGTTGCCTATCTATTTCTTTTTCATCACAAAAATATATGAACTAATCCGACAAATATCCACGCCCTCGATCAATTCTTAATGCCTTAACAATTTTTTCTAATTGATTTTACACTAAAGTTATATACTTTCTGAAACACTCCAATACTTTAGACTTATGGGAAGTCAAATAAGCAAAACCAAACCACATGAAGTCATTGATAAAAGTGATGAAATATACGCCACCACTTCGTGCTCTAACACTGATTGGGCCACAAATATCAGAATGGATAAGTTGTAATATAAATTCATCTCGTGTTTCCTGACCGAATGGTTTTCTTGTCATTTTACCAGCTACACAATTTTCACATAAATCTAGGTTAACTTTACCGAGAGAGCCTAATAGTCCCTCTTTAGCTAACTTATGCATCTCGTGTTGTCCTATGTGACAAAGTCTAGCATGCTATGTATTCACATCCACATTTTCATCAACAAAAGATGTAACTAGTGAATAACTAGAATAATCAATAGTACTACACGAGGTGTAGTCAACATCCATTACAATAAAACCATTTGATAAGTATCCATAATCATAATAAGTTTGTTTTAAATATAAATCCACACCAATACTAGAGAAGTTCAAATTAAAACCATAATTAAGAAGAAATACCACCGAGACCGAATTCTGTCGTATTTCAGAAACAAATAACACATCATGTAGGAGCAGAGGTCTTCCACCACACAAGTTTAACTTGCAGGTGTTAATATCCTTGACTTCAACCTTGGTTTGTTTCCTACATAAATCTATTTGGTTTCCTAAGGAATTCGACAGAAATTCGAGAACGTATTTCGATCTCAAGCTATGTGGTCTGTGGCTCCTGAGTCTATAATCTACAAAGGATGAGATTCAATAAGTAATATAGTACTAGGTACAAAACTAGCACTTTGTATAGCATTTGAAGATGCTTTAAGGGTTCATACCTTCTTCGGCTCGGTGCACTTACGAGCATAATGACCCTTGTTGCCACAGTTAAAGCACTTAACTTTAGATTTGTTCTTCTTCTTCTTCTTCCGGAACGCATTGGAGCTTTTCCTTTATCTTGGGAACTAAACTTTTTCTTCTTAGGACATTTGCCCTTATACCCACTATATGACTTGCGTTTAAAGTTTGCAACTTTCTTGGAACTTGTTCCAACCATATAAACATCAGAATTAGGCTTAGAAGCCTCAACACAATCTTATTCTAGTTGAAGGTGGCGAGAAGCATCATCTAGGGTTTTAATGTTCTCGTTATTGGTAAGGTGTACTTTCATATGCTCCTAGTTGTGAGGCAAAGACCGAATGAAGGCTTGAATCTGTTGTTCATCACACATTACATAGCCTGCATCTTTCAACTCACTTATCATGTTTGACAATTGCCTCACATGTTGCCTCGTAGTGTGATTTGGGCGTTTCTTATAATTGTCAAACTTGATAGTAAACTATCTAAGCTTAGAGACCTAAGTGCCACCAAACTTATCCTTAACATCATGCCACATGTCTTTTGCGTATTCATGCTTCCAGAACTCGCACATGATGCTATTTTTCATACTACTAAGCATCGTATTGAAAGCAGCGAATTTTTTTTCCAAGCCTCTCGGTCCCTCCTACGTTGGGTCCCATTTTGAGGCTCTTCCAGAACATAGTTTAAGGTCTTGTGAACCTCTTCTTAATACATACTAGATTTTCATACTCCAAATTTCAAAATTATGCATTTAGCTTTTCACCCTTGTTAAGCTCAACAATTATGTTTTTCGAAATATAAGCCATTTTAATCAAGGATAGCTACATAGCCTCGATAAACATACATAAAAACTTAGCATACACAATTTTATTACAATAAAAAAAAGTAACATGACAATGTCTACACTACATGGAAACAAAAGTTAATGAAGTTAACAATCAAATTCCATATAAATGTCTTGATTTTCATAAATTGATTTTCATTGTAATAAAATAATAAGAATGAAGACAACGCATATCTTTGAACTCTCACTGTGTGTAGTTGTTCAAAAATTAGACCACACAATAAAATTGCATTCATATAGGAAACAAATCTCATAAACAAATATGTCCATAAAACATAAAGGAATATAAAACATAATATAGAGTTCAATAAATCACATATGCAAACTTGACTTTAACACATTAAGATTCATTACAGTGACTGGGAAGGATTTCACAAAATCTTTAGGTAGCTCGACACTCAAATTAGCCATCCATGACGTACCAATGATTATGTGATTTCTCTTGCGTGATTTCTCTTGCGTGTCGTGGAGCTCGTAGTGAGGATCGCAGTCCTCTTCGCCCTCTCTTTATAAATGCTTTCACAAAATTGGTGATAAGGACATCATATTTTGGGTTTTTTTTATCAGAGAACCAAATTTGTCTGTAACAAATACAGATATTATAACAATGAGCACACACCATAATGTGTTGGTGATTAAAAACATATTTTAATTGGTCATTGTTATATCAATCACAATCAAGGACATATTATATACTCGAATTTCATATCAAGTAATGAGAGGCACATATTTCATGCATTTCCACTTGTACCATGTTCGTGAATATATGAAAAAATAATTGGCCGCCAATAAATCGGTGTATTTATACAATAAAATCACTTGTCATATTTGTATGCATACACACACACACACACACACATATATATATATATATATATATATATATATATATATATATATATATTGTTTAATAATTCTACTTCTGTTGAGAAAAATTCTCGGCGAGATTTATTTGATAAGTTTAAAGAAACTAAAAATAGGGGACAACCCCTTATTTTAAAAAAAGGTCAAAAGGTAATTGTCTTTCCAAAAACAAACGACCAAAGAAATTTTCAATAAAAAAAATTAAATTGAACAAAAAAAATAAGTGATATTGGGCAAAATGGAGTTGGAAAATTGAAAAAAGAAGACCCAAATAACACGGTCAACTGTTGTCGGTTGAGTTTGGATGTTACAGCAAAAACAAAGTTTTCTCGTTGCTCGTCGCGGTGTCAACCGCCACCGCGCAACTTAGCCGGCCACTATACATCGCCGATAGCAACCACTACTACCCACCGTCCTCCACCCGTCTCCTCGCTATGACTGCAGCGAGCAGCCGTCGTCTTTAAAGCGACGCCGGTTAAAAAAAAAGGGGATTGAGCGAGTATTTGAATGTAAAAAAAATTCAAATTCAACGATTAATTCAAGACTTGTAGCGAACACCCTTATTTGGAACAAACTATGTTCCTTAAAATTTTTGAATCCAACCAAAAATATTTGCGTGCATCACATATTCATTCATCCAAGAAACAAGAGTCATATTGCCATATTTTCAAACACATGGTACACAAGACATTAAAAAAAAAAAAACATATCAAACGAAAGAAGAATGAATCATATTAGAATCAAACTATATGAAATGATCTAATACCATTGAAGGATAATGCATATATATACGCATATGATAACTTGTGGAATTTACGGGGTTGACAAAAATTTACCTGAATCATTTCTAGTGACGGTCCGATATACTGATCAGAATTCGTAATCACGTATGCAAAAGACGAACTTCTTTCACGGCACTATATTCTGAGATATTGGAGAATCGAACGATTATGATTACAAGTGTTGGATGTTTTGTTTTAAGTTGCACATATTTTCTCTCTCTTTATATCAATATAAAATTACATACGTAGATATATTAGTGGAGATATTGCTTGTAACTGCCCACTATGGCCATTAATTAACATCCACTATATATATATATATGAAAGAGTGTGTGTGTATATATATATATATATGGTCATGTTATACTAAGAACAGCCCTATATGGTTGAAGTAAGACCAAATCTAGACTATTGGATTACACCAATGTATGGTCCGGATTTTGTGATACGTTACAACATTATACAGAAGCGAGTATAGCATTTAGGG